>JABFEA020000039.1:4797991-4810671 GCA_019775915.2 Cyphomyrus plagiostoma
CAGAAGCCCCACACAGGCATTCAAAGGCACGCTTTTCAGAAGCCCCACACAGGCATTCAAAGGCACGCTTTTCAGAAGCCCCACACAGGCATTCAAAGGCACGCTTTTCAGAACGTGGACTGGCTCCTTCCACAATATTCTGTAGCCCCCTTCACACATACAGTATTTACACCTGTGCACCTTCCTTCGGTGATGAGTGAGAAACCTCGGCATGCACTGAAGGGACACCTCCAAATGCACCTCCATTTTGGGCCGTCTTCCTCCCTGCGGTACCTGGCTGTTGAAGGTTCTAGGCCCAAAAGCCTGTTGGCCTTTTAAAGACATTTGTCAGCTTTCATGCTGAACATCGCACACCTTCAAGACCTTCCTCTTTGAAGTCTCATATCTCTGACTATTTTCCCCAATTGCTCCATTCCTCCATCCCGTAAGAGCAAAATAAAGCTGTGGGCAGCCCCCCCCCCTCCAATCTCCACCCTGGTCCTTCCACAGGTGTGAAAACCCCCCCAAGAGAGCTCGGGGGAAAATATGTTTTTCTACCCCCCAAACTGACAGTGTTCTCAGACAGCAGCAGTTACCTTTGCGGGTGTGTTTCCAAACTTACTGCCAATCGCAGCTCCCTGCCGGTTACTCACAACTGCCTCCGTCTGGGGATTTGGGGAAACTACACCTTTTAAGAAATTAGTGCCAATTCACTGTGGTAATATCGCCAGAGTTTTCGGTTTGTTTACAGGTTAGGTGGTCATACCTGTAACAGCTTGGCCAGAGTCCCTATGAAATGACACTTGGCATGTCAGCGTCACCATGGCAGAACATTCGCCTGACTTGGCGCGTTATTTTAGCACCTAATGTGGGTGTTTAGGTACGGCCTATGAAAGCACGCTCTTGCCACTCAGCACTTGTGACAGACATTAGGAGGAGATTCGGCTGGTATCTGCTAGCAGAAGCCACGATGCTCAGCTGGAGGTGAGGACTATAAGACAGCGGGCCAGCGCTGGCAGCAGTGCGGTTTGGTTGGTGGGTGGTGGAGGGGGGGTCGTGATGTTCAGCAGATGATGAAGTCCTAAGCCTTCTGCTGTTTGCTAGGCCAGAAGCAAACAAGGCGTTTAAAGGTCAGGAACCTGTATGTCCGACTGAGCCGATTAATGTACAGTCCAGAGTGCAGAATGCATTCTCTCTCACATACACATGCACACATACACAAAAACGTTTGTATTTATATCTTTGTGGGGACTCGCCATTCATTTCTATGGGAAAATCCTATTCCCCATCTACGACAACCTTAACCCCTACCCAGCCGTAACCTTAACCATAAGTAACAAAATAAAATACAAGACTTTTAGCATTTTTAGTTGTTTGATTGTCACACATTTAAATAAAATTTGGTTTCCCCCTGCGGGGCCAAAAATAAATATCCACAAGGTAAAAAGTTACAGGCTTTTAAATCACAGTATGGGGAAATCTGATCCCCACAATGTAATAATTACGAGAATGCGGCCCCCTAGTGGCTGCCACCATGTGACGGCCCAGGGTCCACATTCTCCTCTGAGGGACAAGGGCCGAGCCGGTGATGAGGCTACCTTGAAATTTGGGGGGCTGGCCGATGACGCGTGAAACACAGCCGGCCGGACTCTGCAGCCGCTGACTGGTGACAGATAGTCACATGCTGGTGGCCGTAAAGAGACGAGGCACGCAGAGGGTCCTGGGGCGGACAGGCATCTCGCTGAGCTGCACGGCTCTTGTGTCCTCCAGCAGGCTGACGTACACATTTCTATGGACCGTCTGATTGCCGGGTGGATACTCGTTTCCCGAAGGCACCTGTGCAAACTGGGGTCTGACTGGTGACGTTCCCAGCTGTATGTTCACCGCTCAGTACCTGGACACACTGTGCCCTGCAGCACGCTGCTAGCCCCTGCCTCTCCCTTCTTAATTACGGCCCCCAGGGAGACCCAGGGCCATCTCCCGGCTATGTAGGTTCTTCCAGAGAGCACGTCTCAGCTAAAGTGCTGCAGTCCCACATGTCAAATAAAAGATGTTTTGAAAAACACAAGTTAACGCGGCTCCCTGCACACTACCAGGAGCCACCACCAAAATAAATCGGAGCACACCGCCGAACGAGACGTCAAGGAAAAAGCCAAACGCTTATCAGTCCTTTGCGAGTCTCTCCTTAAAAGTACTTTGCATTTTAAGCATGGCTTTGTCATGAGGGAACTTTAATCAGAACCTATCTAAATTAGAACGATGATCAGCTTTATCATCTCAAACTCAAGGTAGCTGCCTAACAGATAAAGAACCAGAGGCTGTAGGGACACTAAATCTCTCAGGGCCTGGCATCCAAGCAATAACTCCTCTTAAGCTCCTGAGAGATTGTATTGTCATCATTCACAAAGGTTCTTCTCAGATACACTGCTGCACTTTTTTTTTTTATAAGAAGGTCATGCTGAGAGGTAACCCTCTCAGGGTACAACAGCAGGACCCTTCCGGGACATGAAATCTAGTGGAAGCAGCTGAAGTGCCTGATTTCCCAGACACGCGGATCACCTGGGCATCGGCTCGTCAAGCCCATCAGCTAGAAGAATCCGGCGCAAATTAATCTCTTTCACTCATTTGGGAGACAGCAAAAATCTCAGTGGAGGAGCGAGATAAGCCAGAGGCATAAATAAATCTAAGAAATCCCACAAAAGAGCTTCTGGCACATGTGTGTGTGTGTTGGGGGGCAGTCACGACAAGAAAATGAGACAGGCTGTGGAGAAGGGGGCACGCGGTGAAGGTTCTGTCCGTGATGGAACTTAAATACTTCATATTAGGAGAGTCTAGACACTCAACTGACACATAGACTGCAGGGTGATCAATGAGACACTTTCAGGTGGTGCTTTGCTCAAGGGTTCAACGGTATTTAGGTAATTGGATTTGGTAACAAGTTAACCACTACACAGACTAAGCAGGATCTCCCAGCGGTTCCCTCTGGTAGAGGAACGGGACAGTGATCAGGCCAATGGAACAAACACATCTCATAATGATAAAATGAGGGTCACAAGCCCAGCTTTTCATACCACTCCGTCAATCTTGTAGGGACTCGGGGTTCCGCAATGCTCCTGTCAGGCATCCTCCCCAGGCCGGAGCAACTTGAAGACACGTAGAGCCTCTCTTGACTCTGAGCAGAGTCAAAAAAATGAAGAACAGAGGGGCTCCAGAGGAATCCAGCGCCTTCACAGCGACTTGATCGTTGAAGTGATTATGTTGTGACGGGGGTCACATGGGATTTCAACGGCAGAATGCGCCGGATCCTCAGACTGATAATGGGCTTTAATTACATTTTTATTGGATGGACTAAAATATATAAGGATAATATAGCTAGCACATTTTGATAAGTGTAGAAATCTGAAAAGCAGTGTGAAAGATTGAACCCAACCATAAAATCGACACTATTCCAAAAAAAGCATCAAAAATACTGTCAGAAAGGGGTTTCATTAATATATTACTGTGTGGAAAGAAAAGTTGCAGTAATTTGGCCTTCAAACACATGCGGAGGATTACAGCAGCTCTGAAACAGCTGTGCAACTTCCAGCAGAAAAAACATAATGAATTTAACTAATGTGAAGATCATCTTGACTTGTTCAGAGACCACAGACATACGGGGAACCAACGTGGCCACCTGCTGATGCTTGACTCAAGCGGGAAAGATAAGCTGTTTCCACCAACTCCCTCTGTTTGATAACCCAATCTTCTAACCCAGCTTAAGGGCAAGGAGGAAAAACAACCCCCCCCACACCTCAAAGCCCCCTGGCACTCTTTTGAGTGAGTCAGCTGATTGGCCCTCCCCGGTGTTTAAAACAAAGTGTTTTTCACCTCATCTCAGTGCCTCCACCAAGGAAGAATCCAAATATCATAAAACAGCTTGACAGCAGATAACAACTATAATGTCCCACCACTACAGTGGCCTCCCACGATCATTACAGATGTAGATGCTTTCAGCTTAATGGTCCTAAGTCTTGCAAAGCTCTCTCTTCCTTATGGAAGTCATGATCGGTATAGTTTGGGCTTTGAGTGTGATAGGGAAGATGATGATGATGAGAAAGTACACAACAAACACTCCCAGTCCGTTACAAGCTCACAAGCTTAGGCAGGCAATGTGAGCAGAATGGAGACCATGGTCCCAGCCCTAGCAAACTGCACCTCTGAACACAAAATTCCTGATTTCATTTCCTGGCAGATTCCATGCTCTTGCACCTGAAAATTAAACCCACTGTTAGCGGCATCGGAAGCCGGGTATGGAAATCTAAATTTGATCTGGAGAGAGGGAGCGGTCCATTATGTCAGATGGAAATTGAATAACGCTCTAGCTTTCAGATGCTGAGTGGATCTGAGAGGCAGACAGCCCTTAATGCAGCGCTCTGTACCCACAGGGAACCGAACCGACTCCCACGGTCAGACAGGAATCTACAGCGGCCGCGCCGGTGATTATGGTGATGGCCCAGACCCAAGGCGGCTGCACATCTGTGATGGTAACAGTCCTTGCCAGTCTGACACCATTATGTCGAATCCTTTGCATTACATAAGATTCTCCTTACCTGTGCTAATTAGCTTCTCCTCACCTGGCCCTGCTTTTACCTATAAGGAACATCAGCAGGTGATTATGAGTTTTCCCCTCAGCGCTGGAAAGGGAGGGAGAGAAAGTTATAGATTGGAGATGGTCCATTTGGTTGGCCGACGATCGGTTTATATCAGGCATGAGTTTGCGTCAAGCGGAAGTTTACATTAGCCGGTGTATGTCAAGCTTGAGTTTACGTCAAGCTGTTTACGACAAGCTCAGTTTTACGTCAGATTGTCTACAAGCTCAAGTTAATGTCAAGCTGCCTACATCAAGCTCGAATTCATCCGTCTTACAGCCAGCTTGCGTGTGGAAATATACCTTGTGAAATAGAACTTATTTTACCCTCATGCAGATTTACCCAGGTGACCTAGTAACAAAACACGACACATGGATTGTGGAGAAGACGGCTGGTGCAATAAGACCTGGTGGGACTTTCCAGGAGCTCCATGTGCTCTAGGAACATCTACAATGGTCTGATCAAAGGTTAAAACAAAGATGACTTCAAAAATAAATTAACTGGCAGCCATCATAAATCCATTGTGACAGTTCCATTCCTCAAAAGAGCATCTGTTTATCAGTTCATAGTTGAAAAATGTCATGACAGTATCCAGCAAATAAAACCAACAATTGATAGCATCCGCTCCCCTTTACTTACAGATGTGAACGTTCTCATGGTGCAGATCCCTGCCCCATTGGATGCCCCTTTTGAGTAATTGTCTGTAACCTTTAAGTCTGCAATTAACCTTGCTGGCTGCATACAGTCGTATTCCTCTCCCCAGGTGAGTAATTTCAGGAGTCGTGTTTGTTAAAAGTGTGATACCATATGCCCGTCTGTGTGAATCCTGTGCAAAGGGGTTAAGCTATTTATGTGTTTCTGTAAATATCACTGTCTATTTTCTTTTTATCTAAAGGAGACCTGAAGCATCAGCTACTGGGTATTGGTATTCAAACCCATGACATGCTGGTCACACAGCACCTCCTGTAAACCCCCCAGTAGTATTTACAGAACATTACTTCAGTGAGGTTGCAAGCATACAGAGCACACACACGGAAATAAACACAAGGATCGACTTTTAAAGGTTTTTAAAGACCATAACAGGCTGAGATCCTCTGGTTTCATGTGTGATGTTCTCATTTGACTGCATCTGTTTGGTGAACCTCACACTGTGTTACTCCAGCTCAGAAAACAGCGGGTCCTGCGGCAGCACAGTCATTTTACTTGGAGCAAACTTTTATCAGTAAACAAGTTACACCTATAAAAAGGAGGGATCTCGTGAGGGACCACTGCAGGAATTCTGACGGGAGACTCAGCTGGATGAAAATAAACCCACGTCTGCTGGGCGTTCATGGAGTTTTGCTGCAGCTTTGCTTTCCAGTATCTCAGGACACCTTGAAATAAGATTTGCCATAAGATGAATAGATCCTGAACAGATCTTAGTCCAAATCACTTATTCCTCATGTTACTCACTGACTGTATATCCAAATCTATTTCTTATACCGTTTATGGCAGCAAAAGTAATTTTAGGAGAAATAATTTAGGCCATGAATATACTTCAGTGAGCTTAAAGCTTAATATCCAGAGTTTCTTAGATTTAAATGTTTGTGCAGGATTGAAACACTGTCCTGCTCCATCTAACCTGCAGAATAAAGAAGTGAACAGAACCCCAAACATGAATTCGAACCCCCATTAACTGATAGCGAGATCCCTAGAGCCCTGTTTCCATGCTGATCAATGGATCAGTGGCAGAAGGTTCTACTTCTCTCCCCGTTTCATCTAGTGACTTTGACATTGGCCTGATTATAAAATTGAGCAGAGTGTCTGACAAAGAGCCGCCCTACGTCACTCCCCGCCATTAGCTTCGCCGGCGACTGCGCGGGAGCAGCACACACAGCTCCGGGGAAGGGCTTCACGCCACAATCGGCTTGTCACTTATTTCCTTTCCCGCTCGCCACTCAAGCCTTTCGGTCTTCCCTGTCCGCAAAGTGACGAAAACTTCGGGAATCCGTGCGAAGAAAAAGATAAATAACTAAGCACTTGCAGAGCCTGTGTTCAGTGGTGTGGGATTTAGCCCCCAGTAGCACTTGGGGTCAGAGTTCACCACAAGTGACATTTAAGTAGGTGAAGGATGCCCTGGAGATGGTTATGAAAGCATCTCTCAGACAGGGAGGGAAAATGACCGCCATTCTTTGCCAAGCTAAACTACTCTAACCAATACTACCCCAAACTACTCTACCCCCAAGATAAGGTACCCAACACTACTCTACCCAAAAGCTATGCTACCCCAAACTACGCTACACTACCCAAACCTACTCTACCCCAAAGCTATGCTACCCAAAACTACTCTACCCCCAAGCTACTGTACGCTACCCTAAACTACGCTATGCTACCCAAAGCTACGTCACCCCAAAGCTACACTACTCTCAAGCTATGGTACCCCAAGCTACACTAACCTATGGACATGGCCTGCAGGTGTCTGAGCATGTACACACTCACACTCATACACATTTCTTCATTTCCCTGGAGGGTCCCTGTGGGATGAAGTGGGCTCCCTTCTGTAAACGCATGCTGAGTTAATTAAAGAGCACAAGGGGGTGTCATTTGGTGCTAATTACAGGCCAGGGACACGGAGAGGTGACAGCGCAGTGCCCCATGTGACCCACCAAACATACTTAAGGGGCTCATGGGACAAGCCAGTGTCTCAGGGTGACTTTCTCTCAACGCCTGAACAAGACATCATCCACCCCCCCCCCCATTACACATGCTTCTCGGCGGCCCCCCAGGACCGTAAGCTGGCTCTGGCGCTCATTTCACCAGCTGTCCCACTGAACACATCCGTTTGGCCCAGCATGGAGAATCACACACTGCCTTTTAAAAGGCCAGATTGGTCACAAACGGAGTGGGGGGGGGTGGATGGTGACCACAGACAGACAGGCACTGCCAAGTTAGTGGTTACTCAACATTTAAAATACATAAAAGATCAAAGTACACGAACGGATTACAACGGATCACACAGCAGAACCCGTCTGTATGGTTAAAGCCCTGACCCATTTGTCAGCCTGCGGTGGTCATTACATAACACAGAAATAGTGTTACATAAATAGCATTAATAATTCATAGCAGTTTTACATCCTAATAAATCCTCATTCTTCCTGCCTTTCAGTAACTCTGGACGGGGCTGTAAATACACACGCAAGGATAATGGCGCAAACAGACATAAAACGAAGCCGTGATGAAGGTGCCCAGGAGAGAGGGCAGCCAGGTGTCAGCTTCTCCTTTCCTCACTGCCTTGCGCCCCAGGGCGGCCTGGCGGTCCTCGGGAGATCCAGGGCCCCACCCTGGCGTACATGTGCCTCTGGAGACCCCTAGTGGACCACAGCGGCACGGAAGATCCCAGGAAGCCCCACACGCGTCAAACCGTCACCCGCGACGACGCGAACCTTTGGCCGTTCATCATTTCTCATTCTAACCACAGAGGCTTTCGCCCCTACGCTGCACTTTGTTGTGAAGCTGATATGGGTCCAGCTTCCAGAAATGTGCCGCATGACATTATAGCCCATCGCCTTCAGCCCAATCAGGAGTCAAGGGGCGTGACGTCGATGATGAACTTAAGACGGACGGCGGCCTAACGGACGGCTGTTGGACCAAGACTCTGCGTGCTGAGGCTGATGAGGTCATTCTCGCCGACATGAGCAGGACATTCCTGTCCTCAGGACGTCATACACGAGAGGACCGAGCGAGGAACGTGGTCTGCGGCTATGGCCTGTTTAGTCACACATCGTTCTGAAAGAACAGGCTAATCCAGCACAGAACCTTATGATGTGTCCCTGTGAGCCCACTGACCTGCTGGGTGGGTGTGGCGAAGGGGACACAGCAAGAAGCCACTGTCAGTGTGGACTGGAGCATAAGCATGATATTTGACACCGCTTGTGGGTCTTTGCTGCCGTCAGCTTGTGGGTCTTTGCTGCCGTTTACAGTCAGCCTGGGTGCTGCCGCCCGCAACGGGGAGTGTTGATTGGTGGTTCCCCACATGGCTGTGGCAGGACTGACTGAAGACACATAAGCTGTCTAAGCTTCAGAAACACAGCAGACGACAGGATCCCCCGCCTTGAATCTTGATCCCTCATTTAACGATCCTGTGTTTTTTTCCCCCCTGAAACGTAGGAGGCCGTCTGAACTGTTGGGTGATACATCGGTGTGAACAAAAAGCCCACAGGCATAAGAGTAAAGCAACCCCCCCCTCCCCCCGGGCAATGTCAATCAAAACCATATGAGAATGAACCGATTTCACACTTTAAGCAATTGCAAAACCTGAAAAGAAAAAACACGCACTGAACAGAGAAGGTTCTGCCCCCGAAGAAAAAACACAATGCAAAAAATAAATAACTGAATAATTGGACTGGAATATGAAAAAAAATCCACCTGCATGGCAGGGCACATCAAAAGAAGCACGGCGGCTATCTGAATGCGCAGACCCGGCAGCCTCGTGTACCACAGTCACACTGTGCCTCTGCCTCGGTCACAAAGGTGCAGCTGTTCTGGCAGGGGAAGTTAGCAGCGGGCACTGGCTTCGGATTGGATTTCTATCCTGAAGGTGGCAGGTTTTATTCACACGAGGGTTCTGCACCCTTGAGGGAGGAATGCACCCTGTAATCCTGATGAAACAGATCACTTGTATAAATGGACAAAGACACCCAACTGCGTAACTCACATATAAGGTTTGACCATCTGCCTGCCATATTTGCTGCACACTTTAGCAGACTGTCTCTGCCATTTATACATATGTACCCATTTTTCTATTTATCTTTTATTTTTATCCTACAACCCCCCCCCCCACCAAATAATTTGTAGGATTAGACGCTCTTTAGGCTCTTTTTTCCCCCCACAGTGACAGACTTTAATTTCATTGCACCCATATTTAAACTGTGGACGTGACAAATATTAATTTTGAAATCAGGAGGCATCGATCACCTTAGCAAACTGAGGTCACAAGGGCGCCGTTTAATCATCAAAGGACCAGGAAGCCGGTATTTTCTGCAGGCGTTGGCCGGTTTGCAAAAGCTGCCAGTCACAGGGCTAAAAATGTGAGGCGTGTGAAGTTCAAGAACCTGCATGACTCCTGTCAAACCAACTCCTGCCTTAAGCAACAAAATAGCAGATAATTATATTTGGAGGGATAGAGCTGCAGTTTCACAGGTCAGCTAGACACTTGGGGATTTTAATAGCAAGGATTCCTGCTAAGCACCCCGGCTCATCGGTACAAACTGGAGCCCCAAGGAATAACTATGCATTATGGGTAAAATGCTCAGCCCATTATTGCCTGGATTCTCCTCGGGGGGGAAGCCTCCAGGGAGGGGCACTTGCGGAATCTGGGACAAACCGTCAACCACCCATTCCCGTCCACCTCCACTGTGAATGGCATAGAGCTGCGAAGGACACCCCCGTCACCCAGAAACAGTGGAGCCACAGCAGGCAGATTATGCCGGGGCAACAGAGCACTCAGTCGTGGGATTGGAGGTTTTGGCCGAGCGGGGGTCCTATAATTGAAATAGTGTTCGCTGCTGCACTGTCGAGTGGGTGGCTGGGCGTGCGGGGGGGGGCCATTGGGAGTCCTGTCAGGGCACCAAGGCTTTTAGCACTCTGGGAGCGAGGCAGGAGCCGGACCAGAGAAATGAGAATTTAACGAGGGGGTGTCTGTGGCGTCCGGTGACTGACGCCTTGCCCCAGCGTCGTCCCGGATGGAGGAACCGGGGAAATAAGCTAGAACTTGAAGCCAGACCAGTTAAACCGCAGAGCCGGCCGCTGGCGACCCGCCTTTAACTTACAGGTTTGGGACGATATGCATGGCGGCGCTCACGCTCAGAACTGGAACCAGGAATCCCAGGCCCATACAAGGCTCAGAGCAGACTCCATCCGCTGTCTGACAAGAAGTTTCATTACTGTTCAGGGAAACGGTGACTCAGTGTCCCCTCTGACCAGCCACCTGCAACAATGTACATTCCGGTAACCCACCATAAAGGCGACAGAGACCTACAGCCAGCACGCGTCTAAAAATACGGCAGATTCTGTCACAGGAACCCATGTCAGTAGCCTGCGGCCTGTATTATGGGGTGGGGGGGGGGCCTCCTGACCACACACCCTGTGGTTGATTATCTCCCAGGGCCGCCCACCTGCCCACTGTTCTCCTCGGAATGGAAAGGGCCCGGCAGCGCCCTGCCGAACACCAGCACTTCCTGAAAATTTAACTCCCACCCGAAAGACCTAGAAAACACAATTACTTCCGGATCATTTCAGGTGAAGCCATCAGCCTCAACGGAAGGATGTGGGCGGGGTCATACGCCAGCAAGCAATTTAGTTTTGGCCTGTCGTTCTCGTGCTCCATGGCGTGCTCAACCTGAAGGAAAGGCTCCCCGATCATTTGCGCATCACTGATCTCCACACACCCCAATCCAGTAGGGGTCAGGACGGCTTAAGCCACTGGGGGACTCTCCCACGTCACAAATCCCCGCAGTCATCAGCGTTTAGCTGAGCAAGTCAAATCTGGCTGCCGTAGCCTCTGAACCATCTCTGAGCCAGTGAACCCCCCCCGCTCCAGCTCTCTGTCCATCCCGCAAGAGTAGAAACAACAGGGGGCAGAAGGTGACATTTTCCAGAACTCTCCATCCCATAATGGCGACCCAGTGCCCGAGCTGGCAGAAGCAGGACCCAGGAGGTTGCCATGGCCCCATACCCTTCAACGAGGAGCCAGAAACCCTGCAGGATCACATGCATGCCCTTCAAAGCTTACATCACCCCCCCCCCGAAAACCAACCCAGATCCAGGTGACCGAGTGATGCAGAAGGCGGAGGCATTAATGCATCCTGGAAGCCGTGCCTGAGGAGGGCCTCTGCATGCTTCACGGTGGGAACGAGACACTTCGAAGGCATCCAGTAAGTAGAAACCAATTCCAGTAGTTGGGACAGTGCATATCTGAAGAACCATCTGTTGGGGGGGGGGGAAAGAGCTGTCAGCTTGATACAAATCAGCCAGTTATCCACCATACGTGTGGAGCATGACAGATAGGATAATTATTCAGGATTAGGGCATTTAAGGACATGTGGAGAACATATTCAGCATGCTGCATGATATGGAGGATGTCAGGGACAATACTTTAAATATTATGTAGGCCAATATATTGTACATTTCAGGAGTTCAGATGTTCACTGAAGTACAATTTAGAAGATCCTCAGTCCATTTGCACAGGTTGCTCTGATAGTAGATAAAGGGGAAAAAAAATCCCTGAACAACGTTGCCCTCTAGTGGATCAACGAGATATACACAGTGCGCGATGCTGCCCCAGCTTTCTGTCACTAGTGTTCAACCCTCCAGGGGAGAAGTTTGGGCGGGAAGACATAAGGAGCTCAATCTACCACTAGGTTTTCATTTATCATTAGTGCTAAAGACTTTTACTAACAAGAGTACACACAGCTGTTGCGAGAGCCCAAAGCATTTAATACATTAAAAGCATAAATAATCCATGACTTTAGCACAGTAGGCGAAGTTTTCCCGTAGAGACCCCGTCATTAGCTCATACACACAGACATACAGTGAAGCCTGTGACAGGAGACGGCTGAGATGATGAGGATTTATCTGCCATCACTGGGGTGGCAAGAACAGACAGACAGTTTCTGTAAACAGCCCTTCATGGGTAATCAGGTTGAAGGCTCTCCCCTCGCCGTAGCTGTGTCCCAATCCGGGGGCATACTTCGAATTCCGTGGTCCATGACGGCGGAGCCTTTGTAGACTTCATTCTCCGAAGGTTGAATGGAGAGTGTCGTCAAATGGGACGGTCTGGCCATCACCAGCTGTTTCTGCCCTTAACCTCGAGTTACCAGTAGGGGTGGGCGGATCGATCCTAATATCGATAGTATCGATACCAACGTTAATATTGATATCGGATCGATAGTAGCCTTCCGAGATCGATACTTTTATTTAAATTTTATCTAATTTACGCTAAAGTACATCGCGCCTGTATAATACCCCGCTCCTTTTATATCTCGTATGCACCGTTGCTCCTCCCTGCTCTGCTGTTATTAGTTGTCCTTTCATCAC
>JABFEA020000039.1:4810771-4826600 GCA_019775915.2 Cyphomyrus plagiostoma
AATATCGGCGATACTGGCCCTGTATTTACTTGGTATCGGATCGATACCAAATTTTGCAGTATCGCCCAGCCCTAGTTACCAAGCGCCGCTACTATTGCATAGCGGGGACACGCCCACATCACTTCTACGCAATGAATCTTGGGATATGCAGGAAACAGAAGGGACATTTGAATTTGAAGCAGCCTTCAAAACAGGACAGCATTTTCACACCGCTGTGACGCACTCAGGCTTTGAATACAGCCTTAGCAGATACAGCCGCTGAACTGGGACACAGTCCATGTCTGCACCATCAGTTTTGCTGGCTGGGGGTGGAGGGTAGGTGTAAAGGGTTAAGGTTTGAGATGTTTGACGAATAGCACTGCGACATATTGCCTTAAATTAGAGCGCTTAAACCCAACCTGCAGATTTTAGGATGGACTATTGGGGGCCTCGGGGGGAGGAAGGTTTTTTTAAAAAAAAACTCCCTTTCACGCAGCATGAACAAAAGGGAAAACCTGAAATAAGTGAGAGGTTCTTTGTTGGTTAAAAGGCCGTTTCCTTCTTCATTGATGATCACAGGAACCTAACGAATACAAAACAGCAAGGGGGTGGAGGGGCTCTCTCCTTCAGTGTAAACATCACAATCCTCCTTTTAATGGTGTAACGTACACGCGGTTGGTGTTCACTTCAACAGGAACGGCTATCAAATCTTTCAGGACGCTCTCTCTGCATGTAATAATATGTAATCGCCATCGTGTATATAACTAATACATGTTTTACGGACATATGCCATATTTTGCAAAAAGAAAATATATTCAATAACCAACAGCTGCGCCGTAATAAGATGCGTTTGGCTGATGGGGCTTTAATAAATTTAATATGATATCCCGATAGCAGGATAATGGATTTCAAAACTCAAAACACTGTCTGGCACATGTCAAATACCAGCGGTGGAAATGGATATTGAACTGGGAATAGAAAGTAATATCAAGCAAGTGGAGCACGGCGTTGCCTCACCTGGCAGAAGGAGCATGCATCAATTATAGTAGGGAATTATGGGTGATCGATGATCCAATTACCCCACATGCACCCATCGGCAAGGTGCGCCAGTCATATGAATTTCCCCCATCAGTACGGTTCAGTATCTGTTCCATTTCATAAAGAGTTCGAGTTCAGCGATGGACGCGTCCAAAGCGGTAAGAAAAAGTTTATCTAGAAATCGACGTAAAAAAATAACTTAACATAATCTTCCTGAAATAAAAAGGGTTCACAATCTCCACTAACACGGTCAAACAAACTTGTTTCGCGCCCCACGCACAGACGGGGTCATTACAAAACTATTAACACGAGAGTCCTTATGCTAACAGAATAATTAATACAATAATAATTACTGAATGCATATGAAATATGTCCATGAGGATCACAACTGGCCTTACTGTAGAAAGTTCAATGCCCACACCCAGGGCTCCTGAAAGCTGACAGTGGGAGACTTACGATAAAACGCGAAACATCAGCATTGCCTGCTACACGCGGCTGTCTATAACCGCCATGTTTCTATGGACTCTCGCCCCACAGGAGTCACTTAACAAAAACCAAGCCGGTAACAGGACGCCAAAGAACAGCTCAGCCTATTGTTGTCATGACTGGTGAAACTTACCGAAACGAGTGTGTGGTAAAATACCCGCTTCATTACCAGCGGCCATTATCCTCAACTGGTGCACATTTACTGCCTTGAAACACCCTTGGAGGGTTATTATGTAAATTCAACCACTGTGAGACATTTAGATCTGTTAAGGACGGGCCTGTGATTCAAACAAATCTTACACTGAGGTTTTAAATAATGTCTTTTCACTGTTTTTAGCGATGCAATACGACTGTTCCACGCCACAACAAGCGTTAAACCCATATATTTTTAGGACTTTAATTAAAAACATAGTTTACATTCAGGCAGTTATTTTGCATCCATTGTCACACAACGGTAAGGAACGGTAAAGGGGGTATGGCGCCGCGTGACACGGAAGCAAGTAATGTAATCCTAATAAGGCGCTGCATACGGTGCCTGTAATAAGGGCAGCGCTTCCCACAAACACCAGGAGTGGAAGATTGAAGGCCACGGGAAGCCAAACGTGACTCTGTCACTGGAGGGGAGAAATGAGCTCAGAAACGGGAAAAGGAGCATCCCATGGCTGGTGTTTTTTCATAAAATCCTACCTATCGAGCCTTTCTGTGTATGGGCAGTTCCACGGTTTTGGGATTGGGGTTAAATTTTAGGGACTAGTTTTAAAATAGGGGTTTTGGGGGGTTAGGGCTATCGATTAGCACTACGGTATAGCATAACTCGACGAAGTAGCTCAACTCGACAGAACACCGGACATCTCCAGACTGACGAGGAGCGGAGAAAACAAGCATTATCTAACAAAGCATAGAAACTTTATTTATGTTTCTACACAATGATTTCATTACAACACAGTTCTCTTACAGGGACTTTTAAAACAAGAATTAGAATTTAACCAGGGAAAATAAAACAAATACTATACACAATAAATAAATGAACGAACTAATGCATTTTCTTACAAACTGAATGAAAAGCATGTAAAATCTATCAATCGATACAGGAAAAAAGGTCAAAATAAACATGGTTTCCTCATTTTCAAAACAGTGAGTAGACCTCTGTAGCCAGCAGAGGGCGCTGTTGCAAACTTGTCAACAAGTAGAAGTACGCAATCTTAAATATGCAAGGTGCAATACACACTGAAAATCATTCACTGAACTGAAACCTTAAATGCACATAATCGTAAAGCAATGTTAGCGCTTGTGTCAAAGACAAGCCTGTCCTTCCAAATCTTGGTCATATTTTCCAGCTTTTTGGAAAAGAAGCACAAAATACACAGCTAGTTGGCAGTTTGGAGATTGCATTTATTTTTGCCTTGACTGTAAAAGCTAAATGTTATTCGGTACTGCGGCCATAAGACATTATGTATGGAATAATGTCACTCTGCAGTACGTGCACTGTTAGGGGGACTGCAGGAGAACAACAACTGGCATAGATTTCTTTCTCTAGTTACCGCAGACTAAGGTCTTTCTTCTTAACAGGTATTACATTCATAATGTGCTGTGTAACAAAAATAGCAACAATTAGTGCCAAGCTCTGATCAGAGTGATTTCTCATCGCTGCACGCACAGGAGTCATGTACATGTAAACAGTTACCAACCACACTTCAGAAAGCGGTGCCTAAGAATTGGAACAGAGGAGTCAGAATCCCGAGCTTGTTTTTCAGACGTCATATCCTAAGACTGGTCATGCCTCTGTCCTTAAGCGCGCTCTGGGTTCTCGGTATAAAGGAGACGACGACTACTGAATACTGCACCCGAAAAATGTGCATTAAAAAACCACATTTACTTGTACAAGTAAAATATTTCACTAGAAAAATATTAACTGGCCTACTTGTTTAGTCATAAAATTATGGAATGCCAAATGCAGAAAAATGAATGCAGTGTGGAATGGACATATTTAAAATGGCCGGTAGTTGAATTCAGGAAGCTTCTGTTTTCATGACCAGAATGAATTAGCTATTAATAGTCATATGGTTTGCCTTTCAGACTGGCACACAGTGATCTGCGGCCTAGGTTGGGGTAGCCCTCATCTGTGCAAGACTCGCTAACTGGGAGCACAGCCCCTCTTTCTCTGACCTGCAAGAAGGCATCAGTGTGCAGAATAGGTAAGACTGTTATACAGGTGTACTCTCCCTGGGAGAGGACCTCTACAGGCTCCCTTTCGGGTGACCAGAAGACAAAAATATATCTTGCTATTTCTAGGATCATGTGATGCTGGTGTGGGAAAGTCCCACTTGGTGGAAAGCTTTCCTATTTCCTTGTCTCTTAAATTCAAACAAAAGTTACTATCACATCCTGATTTTCAAAACTTAACATTTTACAAACAAAGGTTTGGTTCATTTTAAAATCGAAATACGTTACACCTTAAAGGATCTTAAAGGGACGGTGTCCCCACCATTTGATGAGACTCCTCTGTCTGTTGATGGTCTTACCATTTAGGAGAACAAGACAACAACTCCCAGAATGCACCCACAAAAGAGTTGGTCTTTGGATGGGCTGTCTGCAGGAGGGGTCTTGGATGTCCTGTAGCTAGTTAGGTAGTTTCACCAACTTTCCCATGATCCCCTGTGTCCCCTTTCATTGCCTTGGTCTACCTCTCAGATCTGATCTTGTAGCGCAGGACAAAGTAGGCAAGGAGACGGAGCAGGACGAAGAAGATGCCCAGCACGATGAAGTCCAGGTACAGCTTGGCATTTTCTACATCAAGTTCCTTTAGGATGGCTGCTGACTTTTGAAAGTGACACGTGTCGTCGTCATCGCAATGGAGGTCTTCACGGTTCAGCCCATAGATGGACAGGATCACGCCTTCAAAACCATACCTGCAGATTATGATCAGAATCTCAGGGATACTGACAGAAACACTGCAAGACAACGTCACCAGTGACACAACTGGTAAAGAACAGCACAAAAAAGGACCCTTCCTTGGGTCATAGATGGCATCCTTGTGCTTCATCCCTCGCCACGTGAGAGTCGTTCACTTGCCTGACATAGGAAACGTAGGAAATCCACTGCAAGTACTTTGGTATGGTGTCAAAGCTGACAAAGAACCCAGAGAAGAGCAACACAGGGATGGCAGTCACTGGACCAACAAACGTAGCCACCTGAAAGCCAAAGGAGAGAGGATTACAGAAGCAGGCTCACCATGGCCGTACTAGACTCTCTCAGAGGGTACAGTACTGAGTCAGAGAAACTAATGCCAACACAGATACCTAAATGATTTCAATCAAGTCCTAGACTACTACATAAATATTTTTAATCTATTTCTTAATTGGTTGCCTTTTGTACTATTTTTGGAGTCAGGTTCCAGAAACGCTTTGGCTGGTTTTGGCTACAGATGGAGTGTGGACTTGCCTGCAGGGAGGTAGAGGCTGCCCCTATTAGCAGCCCCAGGGACTGGGCCACCAGTGACGTCATGGTCCCCAGGGACAGGAAGAGTATGAAGCGGAGGGCGTCGCTGGGCTGTGATGTCATCCAGTAGACGATGGTGCAGTAGGCCACTGGGAACACCACCTGTGTAGCAGGACAATGCAATGACGTCCCCGGTAAGTAACAGGCAGTCTGCATTTCATGAAGTCCAGATGTGATGGCTGAACCACCAGAGTGCCAAACCCGTGTTACCTGGAAGGGAACATCAGCCATGGTCCTGGCAAGGTAGTAGGCTTTCAAACTGTACCAATAGTTCAGGTGCTCCCTTAGAAAAACCCCCATCTCAAGAGGAACTGAAGGTTGGGAGAGAGGACCACATTTCAGCACGATTTGCCCCCGAGGAGGTTCAAGTCTCCAGATCTGCCACTAAACTCACATGTCAACACAGTGGGCATAAGCGCAGCGAACATGAGGAACAGCATGGAGAAGAAGAGGAAGCCGGAGTTGCTGAGGACTCTCTTGGCCTCGTTGCCGATGCCCAGGTAGAGAAGCCCGATCAGGATGCCGATTCCGATGTGAGAGGTGATCTGCAGGTGAGTCAGTACCTGGTTGACAAACAACAACATTAACTGAGCCTGCGCTTACAACTGCATACAAACACACATTTCAGGAAAACACCATTTCCATTGATGTTTGGCCGTAATGAGGATTTCACTAAACTGATGAGTTAGGGAGAGTGGGTATGGAAAATAATTTTGCAGGGCTGTCTGTCTAACTTTCGGAATTGCTGTCTGTCGACTGGGGGGGGTCTTTCTTACCGAATCTCTCATGATACTGAGAAATGTCCTCTTGAAAAGGATAGAGAACTGAGTCATGCAGCTGGCCGAGAAGCTGTGGCATCCCTCCGTGGAGGAAGAATCCTGCGGCATCGGGTGTCAGAAGACCCATCAGCCAGCTTCTTCAAACATTTAGTGATAAAATCTACAGACATACGTGACTCACATGACCCTGCAGGCGGGCCCTGAATAAAGTTTCAATTTTTAATGCCATGTGCATTCTGGGAATTGTATTTCCAGAGTGGTCAACCCTTACAGTATGTGGTGCAACATAAAATCCAGGTCATGTGGGCAATGGCAACATTCATGCAACATGAAACCATATAGAATAAAACATTATACTATACAATACAGGGTACTATACACAACTGTATACAACAGACCAAGGTGCAATAACCGACATTTAACCAATTATGTGTATATGAATGTTTACCTCATCCATGGGTTTCTCCCACAGGTAGGGCTTGATGAGGTTGTCATCCTGCTTCTCTATCCTGTAGTTCCTTTCACTCATCCGGTCCTGCACGGCCTTCACCAGTCTGGCCGTCTGATCCCCATATTCCACTGAGGCCACCTCCATCACTGTAAGTCAGCCAAAGCCCTTTACTAACACAGATGTACAGCTGATGCTCTGCTGATAAACTGGGCCTCCACATATGAAAACCATCTTACCAAAATCTGCAGGATTATGATACGTAGGACAGTTCAGTCCCAGCTCCCTTAGGTATGGAACAAGGCTGGACACCTTTCCCTGATAGATGCACTGGCCTTGGCTCAGGACGTAGAGCTGTGAACAGCCATAGATAAGCCACAATTAGACAATGTCCATCAAACCGGTAAGTCCAGGACAGCATGTCACCACGTTTACCTTGTCGAAGAGCTCAAAGAGCTTGGCACTGGGCTGGTGGATGGTACAGATGATTGTTCTCCCACCCTGGGACAGAGCCTTCAAGAGCGAGATCACTTGGAAGCAAGAGGAGCTGTCCAGGCCACTGCAGGGGACCACAACAAGGGAAAGTCTTCATCAAGGGTTAATACTGCTGACCGTGTCTTTGACCGGGGCTCGAACTCCCGACCGTGTCTCTGACCGGGGCTCGGACTCCTGACCGTGTTTATCTTTATCAACCAATGCCCTGCTGAAGCTTGTCTCAAACACTGCTTTGCCTTCGGGTTGGCCAGCTTCCCTGTCTGCAGACCACTCACGCAGTGTACTTGTTGTCCCAAGGAATCACTTCATATTATAATCTTATAATAACTCAGAGGATGCCCTGAAGCATCCGAGCTGTTAAAGCTTGTTTCCTGCCAGGGTGAAATCAGGCCTCTCATTTTAGGTGGGTAATGAGGCTACAGAGCAAAGACCTAGAAACAGGATATTAAACCATGAGGAATACAGAGGAGGGAGGTACTGTTCAAACTTCCTGGAAGATTTAGCTCTAGTAACTGGAGATAAGAAAACAGTATTACTAAACAACACTCAGTAGCACTTTACTTGAAGCGGCACAAATAATGCAGGTGTACACTCTTACTTAATGTATTAATTGACTAGAAACTACATGTTAATTACGTACTGATCCAATGTTTGTTCATCAATAATCTGCCCAAATGGTTCATGTCTCATGCAGTTCATATATTTGTTCATGATTTGTACTTGAGTAGTAACTGAGTTACTAAGCTACTTGTGCCCTGTCAAGTAAAGTGTTACCCAGTACATTTAATTAACAATGAAAGAGTACTCTTGAAATACAAGGATTTTTATTTACAGGATCCTATTCTTCATAATAATCACGCATTTTAATCCGGGAGACAGTGATTACCAGTCCAAATGAGTTCACAATTGGGGGGAAAAAAAAACTTGTACTGAGAAAGGGGCCTTTAAACTCTCTCAGTTCAGACTATCTCCAATGCCCAAAGTCGAAGGCTGTGCACCTCCCACCATGCACCCGTGCTTGCTGACCTGGTGGGCTCGTCGAAGAACATGACGGGCGGGTTGTTGACCAGCTCCAGCGCGATGGCGAGTCGCTTCCTCTGCCCCCCGGACAGGTTTGCTGTGCGTGTCTTGGCGCACTGCAGCAAGCCGAGGGCAGTCAGGATCTCTTTGACCTGGAGAGCACTGACATCTCAGCGCACTGCCTGCCGAAGCTAATGTCACGCTAACTCTGAACCCGGTCTGTTACTCTTACCATCTCCCGTCTCCCTTCATCCTTCTTCTGAAGTTTGAGATTCGCAGATACCTAGAAAAGATCAGAGGAAAGTGGGTGAATTTTCACACGTTTATTCAATGAACACCAAGCAGGCGAAAAAGCACGATGACCGTTCACCTAGCCCTTACCATCATGGCCTCTTCAACTGTCACATGGCTCACTCAGCATCATGACCGTCCACCTAGCCCTTACCATCATGGCCTCCTCAACTGTCACATGGCTCACTCAGCATCATGACCATCCACTTAGCCCTTACCATCATGGCCTCCTCAACTGTCAGATGTGGGAGGAGCATGTCGTCCTGCATGATGTAACAGGACACCTTCCGGAAGGAGCGCAGGTCACGTGGCTTGCCATTGATCAAGATCTCCCCCTTCATCCCCGTCTCTCTGAATATGCAAAGAAACAGCCGTTAAACCATTTTTCACATCACCGAGATTTAGTGGTGATGTGTCTTAGCAGAGATCACTTTATCTGATATCAGTGCCAGCCAAACTTTACATTTTCACTGGTGTCTGTAATTACAATGATTCTCTATATTACACCCTCTGGTGGCTGCATGGTGAAACTGCAGCTTGTGAACACCAGCTCTCCTTTGCACCGAGATTTACAAAGATACCTTCTGTCACACAGCGAATTGTCACTTGACGTTATCCCTAAGTCAGGATCATTTTCAAGTTCCTGTCAGTTACGCCCCCCCCCCTTCCCCCCGCCAGAGCAATGTATAATGAAGGATGAGTGTGGACTGAGGAGGACAATAAATACTCAAACTAAGCATGATCAAACGGCCGCAGGATTGTTCTATGACTGTTCTCTGGTTTCTAATCAGTCAGTCTTATTCACCCGTGTTGACTCTGTATGCCCTGGGGGGAGGGGGGGCCACGGCGGTTTGAGGGACATGCCTGGGTCATGCCCCCATTTCATAATGAACCAGGTTGCAAAGTAGCCTTTTGTGTGGAAAAGGAGTGTGATGCCGTGTGAGTGGATGTAAGGCAGCCCTGTTTTAGACCCCGAGGTCTCACCAAGGCTTTAGGGGCTCCACCAAGTTTGCACCGATTCACTGGCTTTGCCCTGCAGCTGGGCTCACGACTGGCTGCTGATGGTGTCTCACCTGTAGCCGGCCAAGATATTCATCAGCGTAGACTTCCCAGCCCCAGAGGGACCCATGATGGCCACTAGCCCACCACTGGTGAAATTCCCAGAGATGCCTTTCAGCAGGGTCTTGTAACCTGAAACGCAGGACAGACGCAGACTGAGCCGTGAAGCTCTCTGGGAAGGCAGGCCGGCATGCGGCTGCACCTGCCTGCCCTGCCCCCGGTGCCTGCTCAGAAAGGAACAGGAGAGTGCGTTTGCTTGGGCGGAGGGTCTGACTGCAGATCCTGTGTGCTTATATATGCCGCGTAAAGCGCAAAGGTGTATCAAGGTGTATTAAGATAAACAGCCGCACGGGAAAGTCACCACTGTCAAGTTAAGAGCGATAAGACTAACCCAGCATCTCCATCCTTCTTGAGGCTTTTGCGCCTTCTTTCATAACTGTATGTTGCTTTGTATAAAAATCGGGAAAATAAATTTTTAAAATGTGTGTATTTATTTTGACATTTGGTGTCCCTTTTTTAGATCACGTGGAGGAACCAGACAGTGCATCAGACGTGCCATTTAACATCAAAGAGCGTTTCGCTGTAAACCAGCCTATATGAAAGCTGAAAACTAAAACGCAAACAAATTGCGGCTCGAAAGAGGAAATCAGTGGCTGAGAATGCCTCCTGGGGACCTCTTATTTACCTAATGGATCTGTTTCAACACTAATCCTGTTCATTGTACTGGTTTCTGGACCAACTGGATTTTCCATTACATTCTGTTATATTTACACATTGGCCTTTGTCACCCCCCCCCTTCCCAGGAGGGACAATGAGCTGCTGAATGCAGGCTTTCACACAGAGGGGGGGCACGTCTGCAATAGAATGACTTTCCCTGCAGCATTCTGGGAAACATGGGGGGGACACTTCACTGTCTGCAGTGGGCTGGGAAAAGTCGAAGACCACCCAAATAACTGAACAGCCAATTGAGACAGTTCTAGACCCCTTCAAAGACTTAAAATAAAATGGCCTGACCTAAATAAACAAAACGAAAGTTTAGAAGAGAAGATCAGATTTATCATTCGTTAAAGATAAGACTGATATTATTACAGTATTACATGAAAGAACTCCCTGTGGCCCTAACCAGGATAAGTGGTCAGAGGATGGATGGATAGTTATTAACTGTAAAGTTCTTATTACTGAGCGAGATGCTGCATAATGTACCATGTGATCATGCACTCTCTTCCACACTGATTATTTATTTGCAGAGGCACCTTCATCTTCTCTAAAGTTAGATTCTGGGAAACTTACAATGAGTCATATCTGTCGGACTGAGCTCCACAAATCTCGACCGGCAGCAGCACACTACTGCCACGGCTCCCATCACTGACTCATTCCTTCCTACCGGCTCAGGGTGAGGGTATAACCCTATTACCAGGTAATCTCCTTGTCTCATCCCTCTCTCCACACAGCGGGTGACACGATGCTGTCGATGAATGGGAATTCAGATAAGTGCTTTTACCGACTTTTGGGTCCAAGTAAGCTATTTTGTGTCATAAATTCCAGCAAATCCCATTTGATTAGACTCCCTTTAGAGCTTCTTGTGCATTACAGCGTCTTATGTAAGCCATGGTAAAAGAGCAGCGAAGCAGGCAGTGTCCTTTGTGTTACAATCCTCACCTGAAGCAGTGTGATATTACAGACTGGGAGGTCACTGTATAAAGGAATTTACTACCCCCCAAAACACACAATTCTCTATCTATCACCCTCCATGGCTGCGGTACCCTTGAGAATGACAGTTGACCAAGATCCTGCCGCTGAAACATCCCACATACAAGCATGAGTTGCTGTGGATGGTAAGTGTGGGATGATGAGATTATACTGGCCAGCAATGCTGGAGGAACCCAAACACAGTCTGATGAGATGAGATGAGATGGGAGCAGCGCTCCGGTTATATGCTTCTGAAATCAGCACAAGTGCAGACAGTTTTACATTGTGATTCATCTAAATATGGGACTTTAGAACTGATTGTTCCACACAAACTGCGGGAAGTAAAACACAAGAGCTTGTTCTAAAGGCCTCTGAGCAGCATGCCAGATAGAACCTGACCTAGATCACCTCAGAAGAGACTCTATTCAGGTGTATAACAGGGGACAAAAGAGCCCGCAAACAAACGCATGAGTATAAATGAGGTAACTGTACTTAAACGGGTACGTCACGCTAGCTGGCTGGATCGCCTCCATTCGGGTCAAGGTGGCCAGCTGATCCTCCAGTTTACTGTATCCAGCTGGGTGCGCAAACACGTCTCATGGCTGTCAGCCACAGTGACACACTGCCATTGTGGCAGCTGCTGGCCCTGTAAGCAATGGCAAACCCCACCCCCCGTGCATTTGCACCTCGAGTACTTAAGTTATCCTATCCATCCCACCATGTCGATACCAAGAACTGTGCCTCATGAGCAAGGCCTACCTCATCCACCCACCCTCGCGTGCCTGTTTTGATATGATTTATCCAACTAAGAATCAAGATGGCAACAATACAGTAAAAACCAAGGACAGATGTTCCTGTTGCAGAAATGGTGTATTTTTAAAACAGCTGTATACTGCTATATTGATTTTTCTTTTTTAATACGCTGTGTTAACATATTTAACTTTATTGCTCTGACAAAAAAAAAAAAAACTTAAATCACCAATTAAGGACTCTATGTAGGCTGGTGTAATGGTCCATCACCGTAGCAACAGCACAGCCAATCACACCATGCTGCTCAGTAAGATCCTCTCCACATCCAGCCTGATGGGGTTACTGTAGTTTACTGACCGAGAGTACCCGGCCAGGACCAGATAGTGTGTGGCTTTTCTGTTACAGGGAGGAACTTTCAATTTTTTTTCTCTCCTAATTGACCACTAACAAAACCTGTATTTCTATAGCGTCAGAGATGAAGCTGGATGATAAAATAAAGCACACATAGTCTCTTTGGCGTCCCCGGCCTGTGATTATATCTACAAATAGCAGCAACAACAGAACTCTAGACGAGGGCAAAGCAATATGCCAAATACAGAGAACTACACTGTGCTGTCATTTGGGGATTCGTTAAGATGCCTGTTCCTGTTCCTGTCCAGGTTCAGACCTTGGTTTCCTATAAATGTACCAGAGAAAGGGAAACGTCTCCTGTCTCCATTATTTAGCATCCACACCTGCATCACTGCTCCTCAATCTTTAATGGAGATGGAGTCCAACGCTCATTAACTGCAAACCGGCCACACATCCAGTGCATGTGCCTTTCTGTAGGTGTGTGTTTCGGGAAAGAGCACAGTTAGATCACATCACGTGACACAGTGACTTGCTCCCCTGCAAAATCCAGCACTGACCCGCTAATCCACTCTTTCCCAACCCGGTCCTTGTGGACCAAGAGTCGGTACATGTTTTTGCTACCTTCCAGCTCCCTGCCAGACAGTCAACATTTGTGCTCCCTCCAAGCTTGGAGGGAGCGAAAACATGGACTGTCTGTGGGGCCGGATTTGGAAACACTGCATTAAAAGAAAATGCAGGTCGTCTGGAGCAGAGGCATGGAGACCGCACAGGTAAGGGTGAAGGAGCCAACGCGTGGTCTCCAGGAACGTCCTGTAAGTGTCCTCAGTGGAGCAGAATGATAATCAGAGGTTTATTACGCTCGGGACTAAATGTGCTTTGAGATACCCCTGGTGCCTGTTTTTAATTGAAGGGACAACTGGAAAGAGCCTTTTCCGAAGAAGGCCCACACTGGCGGACATTGGAGCCGGCCCAATTTCCCCCCGTCTTGTGTTGGGACGTCATATGCCACTGGTGCTGGATGCCTTGGAAGAAATGTTGGGAGCAGTTCCAAAAGCAAATTCCCAAAACCAGGAATGCTTTCTTTCCATGTGAGAATAATCACCTCCTTTGTGTCCCTTCAATGGACCCCACTTAACAAAATGAACACCTGAATGAATGATTAAATAACCTACGTTATTTAAGGTCACTTACATGCCTTAAGCTTGTTTCTGAGTGATTTTTGCTGTTTGAAAATATGCAAGACAGTAGAACTTCCATCCACCCATCTTCACTACAGTTTGCAATCAGCATAAAAACCAAATCACAGCATGCTTTACATCCATCGATAAAAAATACATTATGTAAGTTCCATTAACCCTCTGACTGCATGCATGTGTAAATAATGCCAGAGCAGAAAATGGGTACCTTTCCTCCTCCACCACGGTCCTTCGGGGACAGAGTACGACACATCTTTGAATTCGATATTGACTGCCGGACGTCGGGGCAGGTAAGAAAAGCGCTGGTATTCAGCCAGGCCATTTTCATGCATCAGCGGGGTCTTCTGAGCGCCCCCATTCGACACAACCTCGTCAATGGACACACACACATTCCTGGGCTCCACCATCAGATCTGGCGGCCCATTTGCGTTCTAAGGAAAAAAATAAAACACAAGAAAAAACGCATTTGATGACCGAATGTCCTACGACTATACGTGTCCTATAGCTCGGAGAAAATTGGTCAAATTTACCAATTGCACTGAAAACTTACTCAGATTAACCCGTACTCTCATTTGACATGTGTATAAAAACAACTGTTCAGTTTTGTATTTCTGGTGCAGCACTTACGCCAGAATGCTCAGGGGGACCTGCAGGTAAACAGGGGTTACCATCGGTCAAAGCTGCTGTTCAGCGCGGTTACTTTATTTTAATTTCATATTACCATATTATTATAGCGCAAGAGTAACTACAAAAAGAAACACTTTTGATAAAGAATGCACTGTATAGGGACTGACTGCGGCTTGCGAGCGGAAAAGAAAAGAGAACTCATCATCTCACCTGCGCACTTTTATTTAATACATAGCGGTAAATTTAATGATCCTCTACGGATCAAGTATGGCTGTCGCATATAGCTTCACAACTAAAAAGCGACCTAGAGATCTTATTTCCAACTGGCGTCACGGTACCTGTGCACTTTTATAAATAGATCAGAAAACTGTTCTTTTGTCATCCCGGCAATTGTAAAAGCACTTGGACTTGTATCAAACTAATATAAATAATTAAAAACAATACACAATAAAAGGTGTACTGTATGTGCTTAAGAGGGAAAAGGTTACTGCAGTTCATCCCTTCCGAGTCCGATAACCGATACAGGTGGCGGTTATTTAAAGCCTACTGCAGACTCAACTGAGCATTCAGCTCGAACCTGCTTCATTAAATCTATTAGGAATAAATGCACGTAAGCATGAGATGTACTTTAAGAAGGCGGACCGCACCATGCATTTCATTTAGCAGCGCGTTTTCCACTTAGGACAGGCTGGCAATGCGGAAATTAAACTGTATAATAAAGAGAAAAATCACATCCACACTTACCATAATTATTGAATTTGTGACCAATGTGTTATTCACAGAAAACGCAGCCATTAGACAAGCCATTCCTCAGTACCTGTCCTATCTGAGTAATCCGACGGTTTACGATCGGAACAGTCCTCCAGGGACTGGTTTTGTGCGCGCTCCCCACTCAGGCTCCAGAATCTGCTGTAGCCGCTATGAAATCATTGTGTTTTTGTTTACAGGCCGACCGGCTGCTCTAGGTGCGTTCAGCGTGACGTCGCCACTCCGCCGCCGCCGCCCCCTGCACCGGCGCCCGGGGATTTCATAGCTGCGCACCTACCTGCGAGCACACCCGCGGCACCGCCCGTGGAGAAATTATTTCCATTCACATTTTGAAATGTGTCCGAAAAAACTGTATAGGAGTTTTTGTGAAATACACAATGTGTTTTGATGCCTGAATAGATAATAAGCCGTAATAAACTCACCGTTTTAATGCCAGGTGTCATTTATGTTAAAGTTCTCTAAAGGGGCGTTACTATCACTAATCCAGTTCTGTACATCATTCTGCATCCAGCTACCTGGATTCAGGGAAAGCTCCCCCCCCCACAAGCTGGCTCAAAGGGCTTACAAGTACAACATGTGTGCAAAGTCCATGGAGCTGGATAGAGTCAGATGCAAATCACATCCTTCAAAGGACAGCTGTGTTGAATGTGCATGTGGGGGTCCCTAAAAGGTGGCCATTTGAGTGCGGGGGGGCTGGGGTGGGAGTGCTGCTGGTAGGATTTTAAGAATGGGGAGAGGAGGGTATCATGCCCGCGGATCAATGGGCCAGATTTGAGCAGTCTACCTCTGATGCTGAGGCTAGCGTTAGTCTTTAATTTTTTCATATGTTCATTTAATTGTGTTCTTTCCATGTGCTTACAGTATGTCTACCATTTTAGCAGGACAGTATCTAAAACACTGGTGGTTTAATGTTAATCTTGTATCTTTGCGCCATTTTCTTCTTCTTTAAGGCTACTTTGGCCGGTTTGCTTGGCACAAATTTGGTACCAGCAGACTCCAGTACAGATGCTCCTCTACTTACGAACTTTCAGACATACGAAAGAGGAAGACTGTAAATCCACATTATGTTAATTGGGCTCCCGTTTGCGCGCCAATTCCGCCCAGTAAGACTTCTGGCCTTCTGGCTACTCCCGCCGCACAGCAGCGTAGCGTACGTACTCCCAGCATCCTAGTTCTTTGTACATGTGTTTACCCTTAAAACGGTACTGAATAACGACTTACGAACATTTGAAAACGATCAGCCTTTTGGAACATCTCACAGAGGAGGGTCTGTATAGAAAAAGCAGCTACGCAGTGTGAAGCCTCAAAGGGGGGGGGGGGGGGGGAATTTTCCAACCCGAAATCTTTTGCTAAAA
>JABFEA020000039.1:4827699-4841087 GCA_019775915.2 Cyphomyrus plagiostoma
CCCCCCCCCCACCCCCCCCCCCCCCCCCCCCCCCCCCCCCCCCCCCCCCCCCCCCCCCCCCCCCCCCCCCCCCCCCGTCCATCCCGAAATCTTTTGCTAAAAATGCTAATAACAGACATGTTGCTATAATCGGAATGGTAATTTATTATGTATTCCTATACTCAGATTCTGGAATTTCTGGAAAATTTGTCATCTTGGGGCCCCTAGTTTTTAGGGGCTTCAGGTGGCTGTCTACCCTTGCCTTATGGGGGGGGGGGGGGTTATTTTTGGCAATTTGTGTTTTTGTTCAATAAACACAAAAAAGGGAAAATCAGGGATTTGTACAAATGGACTTCAAAGCAGCCAAATGCTCAGGTTGCTCCCAGTCTTGGTAAGTTCTGACAACCCAAAACAAAACTCCAGGTCTGGAGCATCTGCAGTACCAGTGGGTCCAATTTCAGATTTAACCAAAAGCCAGATGAAGCATGACTGCTGCTTAGCCCTGGTCCAAGACTTGTGATAAAAATGCATCATACTTTCAATGAAAGCAAACATCCTTCTTTTAAGAAATATCAAAATATTTCTTCTTTTATTTAGACCTCTTTGTGCCTTGAGTATAAAACAAAGTCCAAATATAGCAACAGGTAAGAGTAACTGCTTCAGTAGCCCAAGGCCCTCGGGTCTAAACGCACATTATACTGTCTGAAATATACAAATTCCATGACAATAGCTGAGTTCCTTCAACATCTATAAATGAAACTAAATACACACTATCCAACATGCAAGCACCTACACAATTTGTAAAACGCCTGCATATGAAACCTAGGAGGGCATTAATACTAACATGTTAATCCCTTCCTAGTGGCACAGCAGACTTAACAAAATAGCAAAAGCTTTACATTCTACATGCTTTTAGTCACTTCTGATCTGACCGAGAAAAAAAAAATGCAAATGCACTGGTGTCTGCAGCACAGTGAGAGATTTACTTAAAGTACAGACCAGAGACGCATGTAGCAAATGCCACATGATGCAACAGTGCCCTCCGACAGCGGTGGAGCCACACTGGCACATTTTGCTTCTCAGATTCTTTACTTGGTTTTTTTCTCGACACCTAAGGTGTCATGGAGCTTTGAGACATTTTTTTCAAACTGGTCCATGACCAGCGTTCCGTTTTCGTCAAAGAAGCGGCTCACAGACTCCGTGAACTCCATTTCACGATTCCGTTTGGACTTCCCATTGATGAAGGTGACTCTCAGGGTGTACTTGTCATCAAACCTGCAGAGGGCAACGTGCGGAAAATTGGCATCGATTGACATTGATCATAAGCCTACGTGAATGTGCAAACTACAGAAATGGATATTAATTTCGACTAAGTAGACAATATGACCTTTTCAGGCTTGATGTCAGCTGCCACACATTGTCAGGATCCATGCCAGTAGGGTCTTTCTGCACAGCCATGAGGAAGATGCTTTTTTCTTTATAAGAGGTATACAAAGTAAGGATCCCCATCATAATGAAGTAAGTAAATATGCAGAATTAAGGAGAAAACCATAAAGACAATGAATATGAGAACAAACGAAGGCCTACTCATTAGGCGTATTAAACAGTTGTCTTTCGAAAAGTGACAATGGGAAGCCCCCCCATGACACAAACAAATAATCCAACAGAACAGGAACCAAGATCGTTGACATTTCACATGACCAAGAACTGGCTTTTAACTGGTAAGGATATGAGATTACACAGCATGCCAGAACCGGTTTGGATTCAGGGAAGGGGTGAAGGTAATCCCACACCAATGCTACGATGGCGAAGAGGCAGGAAACCGTGCAAATAAAGAGGCGTCCATCTACGAGGCTGAAATTCTCCACATAGCCGTACTTTTCCAGGAGAACCTGCGGGGAACATTCATGAAAATAAATGGCATGTCGTAGAGAACCTCTGACGGTAAAGCATGAAGAAAGACTAACGCACCTTCTTGGCAGCATCGTCGAGTGAATTCTTCACAGCAGCTCCATCCCATTTGTCAATCTTGATGGGCTTCTCGTCGATCCTCCACTACAGCAAGATTGGTGATAGATCACTTAATACATTGCATGAGAAAAGGAAATGAAGCTTCCTATGATTTCGACCACTTTATGCACGGTACACTACACAGTGACATCTAGTGGCATATGAGCACTGCATACATTGAGCCACATTTACCGTACTTGCATATACAGTGGGACCTCGAACTTAACCGGTTCCGGACTCCAGCTCGAATCCTAAAAAGGTCGAGTTCTGACAAATTTTTCCCATAAGAAGTAATGGAAAACCAATTAATTGGTTCCCGGCCGCCCAGAATTGCACCTAAATAGGTTTTTTGAGCATTTAAACACAAAATGAACAGGATAAAACAAGAAGAGCATTTTTTTCTTAATGACTTCCACAACGATGAAGATCTTATCGCAGCATTACCCCTGTCCTGCCCCGATTGCCCGCTCCTTCTGAGTGCCATGCCCCCTCGTTAACCTCGTGTGGGATCCCATGTGATCAGCTGTTTCTGGTTGTTATCATTAGTCCTGTCCGGTCATTGGGTGCGTTCCACTTGCTTACAGCGCTGGCTTAAAGCAACGTATTCTGATTCTGACGCAGTGCATAACGGTTAGATGCATTTCAACCTCTCACCCGGCTGCACAAACTAGAACCGCCTCCGTGACGACACACCTTTGCCCTTATTGGCTGAAGAGTTTAGTTACCCGCATGACGTTTGTATCCCAGGCAGTTCCAATGCGTAATCTGCTATTTCTCCCGAATATCAGGTAAAGCAGTGAGAACTGGTTTTCAGTTAAGTTACCTGGTAAAATAAAGTTTAAATAAATGACATAAATGCTCTAATAGTACACATCAGTTAGTGGTTTACTTATTGGTAGTTACTGTAATATTGCGCTGCCTCATTTGGTTAATCGTCCAGTCTGTGAAGAAGGCATTCAAGAAAGAATTGCATTGTAGTATGACTCATTTCCTGGTGCGTACATTTATATTAGACTTCGACTTAGACGGTTCGAGTTCTAGGTCAAACTGGTTTGTTCGACTTTCAAGAAATTCGAGTTGTAGTGAGTTCGAGAACCGAGTTACCACTGTATGTATGAACATACATAAACACAAACACACACACTCCATCCATCCAATTTCCAAACCGCTTATCCTACTGGGTCGCGGGGTGTCCGGAGCCTATCCCGGAAGCAACGAGCACGAGGCAGGGAACAACCCTGGATGGGGGGCCAGCCCATCGCAGGGCACACTCACACACCAGTCACTCACACACCAGTCACTCACACACCAGTCACTCACACACGCACACCTACGGGTAATTTGGCAACTCCAATCAGCCTCAGTGTGTTTTTGGACGGTGGGGGGAAACCGGAGTACCCGGAGGAAACCCCACAACGACATGGGGTGAACATGCAAACACCACACACGTGTGACCCAGGCGGAGACCGGAACCCAGGTCCCAGAGGTGTGAGGCAACAGTGCTAACCACTGCACCACCCACACACCCACACCTTTATCTGTATACATGCACAAGTTTACTAAGGCGATAATTAAAAGATGGTTATGTTGTGCCAGTTTACGACCTAAACACTAACCGATCGTGTTTAAAGGTGATGTACTTGTGATCAGATAAAATGCTGGTAACCAGTGGGAGGTAGGGAAGGACATTAAATCTTACTTGGTTGTCGGTAGAGATCCACCCACATTCTGAAAACTACAACCAAGTTACCAAGCTAGTAACACCCACGAGCACTTAACCAGTTACCCATATTTAAGAAGGGAACGTATCAAAGCAATTTTTTAATTTTCTGCAGGAGGAAGGACCGGATAATTACGCTGAGCCAACTGACATCCGTCTCATTTAAGACCCGCCAAATATACATGAATATTTAGAAAACGGAACGGAAACACCAAACAGCATCCAACGTAAACTACTCGGCATAAGACAAGGCAAAGTGAAATTTATAATGGCTCTAGTTTATAATAACGCTAAAGCATCTTTTAAATGACTTACTTTTTCGAGTATACCACTTTTTCCGTTTTTCGCCGCCATCTTTTCCGTCCGTGACTTCGGTGTGACTTGGGCTACTCTGATTGGACGTTATCGCATCCTTCTCAGACCAATAGTATTCAAGAGGAAACACATAATTGTTACCTCATCATATTGCGTCTCGGCTCATAGAGTTTGCGCAATAACCCGATGGTAGCGGACGACGAATAAAAATAATTTGAGACATACTATCTAGGAAGATGTTTTTTTAAAAAAGTTGTAACACTTAAATATCTTGAATTTGACCTCCGAGTACTCAGTAATATGTTATACTGCCATAGTTACTTAAATCACCAAACATACTATAAATAACTTCATACATATTTTATTTATGGACATTTCTTCAAAGCAGGTCCACAGTCCACAAAGATTTAATATTTAATGCCAACCTGAATGACTGGCAGTTAGGCTGGAAGGAGAATAAATTCTATAGATGCTTAAATTGAAAAGAGGAATGCAGAACAAATAATAAAATAATAATAAAATCATCTGTTCACAAATTCCAAAGATCATAGGATCTATATTAAGGTGACCAGATAACCCATGTCAGGGAGGACACTTTGAGCTACTTTGGGTTTTACAAACTACTTTCAAACTGAAAGGCTCCAGTGCTCGGCTAATTAGTTCAGCTCTTCCCTTGCTTTCACTGGTTTGTGTTCTTGATTGAAAGACTCATCCGGCTGATTCACATTAGCATTAGTGACACATGCATGATTATAGGAGATTGACTAATTAGCACATAGTAAGAACTCAGTGATCAAGTGAAATCCAGATCCTTTTAATTGAAATGATAGTTTACAAATCCTGTCCTAGCTCAGAGTGTCCTCCCTGACATGGATTATCTGGTCACCCTAAACTAGTGTTTCAGCAAAATTATGTGTCTAAATTCCTTGTTTTACAACCATAAATAGTGATATGCAACAAATCAATGCCATGAAATGACATTAGCAGGACCATTAGACAAGAAAAAAAGAACAAGAATCTGTGAAAGTGCTTCTGCTGCTAAATACCCATTTTAAAATCATTTGACCTTTAATTTACTCAGACTTCAAGCTACAAATTGGAGAAGGTTGTCCATATATTCACAAATTCATCAATTAAAGAGCTACATTAACGAGAGGTAAAAGTACATCAATATGATGATATACTGTATATCTGAAAAACTAATAGGAAGACCAATTTTTTTTTTTTTTTAAAAAAAACATTGTATGCAGTTGAGAGAGAAAAATAAAACTACTGAACAGCAAAATGTTATGTAGGCAAGATCAGAAATAAGTGACAGGCTGGTCTCCTAATACTGTAGAACCAAAACAGTGGAAGGACTCTGAAAGAAGTCTGAAAAAGCATACCCCCCTTGAATTAACAGAACTAGAATAAGATCTCTTGACAGAATGAGAAAATGCAGGCTGAGTTCCCAAATACACAGGCTATATTTCCTGGAATGTTGTTGAAATTATACTCATTACAGATCAACAAGCATCATACATTAACGGCTCATTGATGAACCAGGCTCAGCACCAAGTCACTACCAGTGTGGCTTGCCTGAACATACAATCTCGCTTTCAGAAACCTTCAAAACATTCAAAAAGCAGCATATAAATCATCCATCCATGCATCTTTTGAACACTTATCCTTGTCAGGATCGGGGGGGAGAGTTTTCGGCTGGGAGCACAGGGCACAGGACAGGGTACATCCTCGACAAGATGTCAGCCCATCGCAGGGTCAGTATAAGTGGTTTTAAGATAAATTCTATATGCCACTTCCAGGTTTCGGTGGAGTCAAGGCTAAGACTGGCGCCCCCTACATTAAGGGAAAAATCTGTCTTGTTAAAAGAAAATTAATTTGTAAAACATCTGAAAATTCCCAATTCAGGTCAACTGGGGACCATGAGCTCAAAAATAATGATTTAACAAATTTCCCCACTGTGGGATCAATAAAGTACTATCTTATCTTAAAACCAGACATATTACGCTGAAATTAAAATAAAGATTTTGGCACTAAAAGTACTCCCTGAAGGAGAAGTACCACTACATAGGTGTATGTATGTATATGTAGTGTACGGTGTATGTTTGTCTACAATCACTTGAGTCTTTTTAAATAAACATGATTAAAGCTCTTATTTTGGTAGACCCAATAAGCAAAATAAAACTGTCTTTGAGAAGAAAGACTGCCTCTCAAATCTATTATATAGCCCTTTGAAAAAAACATTTTCTGCATACAATGCCTACACAGACATTTATCTGTTATGACATGTAAAAAGACAAACAAAAAAGCATTTTCCCAGTTTACATAAGAATTGGGCAGCGATCTTCGAATCAAAGTGGTGAAATACAAATTTCCTGGGAAAGGCAGGACATTAGAGAATTGTTAAAATCACTAGTGGCTGTACGAAAAACCAAATGCTGAACACAAAACTCTGAAAGGAAAGACGATCCAAAAATTGGAACTCAGAGGTAGAGACAACAGTTAATATGTGAGCACGGTAACAGTTCCCATTTCCCAAACTGAATGAATCCAACAGAACCACCATTTCAGTAAAGCAGTCACTACATTAACAGGTAAGCCGCTGTTCCACTGGTCAACGGCTTTGTAAAGACTTATGTTATTTTATTAGTTTGAAAATACATAACACCTGCTTTTCAATTATTGATCAAACCAGTAGTAGTGTACTTTTCTATATTAATAATACTACTAATATTTGGTCTAAGCATTCTTTTTTCACTAGATGGATATACAGAGTATGTACAGGTCTACCTACCAAAGGCAACTGATGTATACAGGACCTCTTCCAGTCAGGTAAAGACATGATGAACATATAGAACTTTGTGCAAATAACCAGACTGGACTCACCTTGGACATTCACTTTAAAAAATCAACCCACTGCCTGCAAAAATGACACCTTACTGCAACTTCCTAATCTGGCTTTTTTATGATTATCTGGGATTTGACAGCAGTCTGCATGACAGAGATTCATGGATTTCCATCAGTAAATACCACATGGACATAATAAGGTGGGCACATGAGCCATAGCATGTACAGCATCCTTCAGTGAATGCTGACTTTAGATCCAACTGAGCTCCTTAATTAATTAGGCCTAATTGAAATTCATTCAATTCAGATCAGGTGGTAGAATTAGTGCCATGTGAACTTGATAAAACTATTTATTGTGCTTTATTGTGAGACTATAAAAAACACAATGTATTTCATATGCATTCACCAACCCGTTAGATAAAATTCATAGGGTAGATAAGTAATTGCACTGTTCATAAAAGAGAACAATATTTAGAACACCTAGTCCTTTTTGGTTATGTCAATTTTTTTTGTTTTCAGCTAACTTTGGGCTTTGATTTTAGTTACAACACTTTAAATCCCAGCTTTCCATTAAATTAACACAGTTGGGTCTAACAAAGCTCAGCTGGACCTGATAGTTAGATACAGAGCAGGTCAGAACTGTGACTGGAAAATGCTAATGAGTAACAGTTAACAAAATGGTAGTATCCTACAAACCATTCAGAATCAATATACTATACAATATATTTTCTCTCTCACACATTATAAAGGGATTTAAAAATTTCCACTGGCTCGGGCATTAAGAGGGGAGTTAATGTTGAAGAAATCCAGGTGTCTTAAGAAAACCGCAAAACCAACCCTTCAAAGTGTTACCAGCTGTAGTTAAAGTGCTTGTTCCGCTCGGAAATCCTCCGTGACCGTCGTGTGCTGTCCACAGAAGCCCAGGAGCGGAGAAGGTACCTCTCGTGGCTTGTCTTCTGCCGGTCCACTTTTTCAAATTCCCTGTTGAACTGTCTCTGCAGTTTCAGGGCCAGCTCAAGGTCCTCCTTCTCCTGCTGCAGCCGGTGTCTCAGCCAGCAGTCTCCGTCAAATTCGGGGGCCGAGTGGCCATTGTTGCCATGCATCTTGGGATTTTTCGCTACGCCGACGTCTTCCAGGTGCTTGGTCTTTTGGCTCCTCTTTCTGCCCCTCCAGGAGGTAGGTCGGCTCTTCACGTCATTTCTGGCATGTGACACTCTGCTCAGGTCCTGGGTGTCAGGTGCTCTTCGATTGCACACTGCCGGTTTGGAGTCCCCGTCAATGAGTAGGCTTGAGGTCGGTCCATCGCATGTAACAGGTTCTGACATTTTACCCTGAGCTGCATCACAGGTCCCACGTACAGAGTTGGCCACTCTAGTTGTGTATACCTTGTCTGGTTGTGTGAGGGAAAGACCTGGCTCCCCAGGGGACTGATCAAATATCAACCGACGTCTGTTGTACGACTCTCTCTCGCTTTTGCGCCCAGAGGTATCGCTTTTTGATGTGGGAAGAGTACGGCACTCTTTCAGTGTACTCTCCTCCAGCGAAGTCCTATGGATTTTTCTCTTCTTCTCTGCGGGGCTTTCCCGTAGGTTAAAATCCTCTGCAAGAGGACTCGTGATTGTCCCCTTCGAGGTTAGCTTGGAGCCCTGCCGGTCCATCTCGATCTGCTTCCATTTCTGGAGAATGGTGGGGCTGGCTTCATAGCTGGTGTGCTTCTGCAGACTCCGGGTTAGGTTTCTTGGGGTGGATTTCACTATGGTGGGCTCGACCACCTGCCCATTGGGCAGCCTTTTTGGTGGAGTGCAGGGTGAACAGACAATGGGCTTGAAGTGGTTCAGCTCCTCCGAGATGCTGTCGTTGCTCTCTGGGCTGATAGACCTCTCGACTTTGGTTGGTGGGGCTACGAACATGGCGGCAGCCACAGCAGCCATGACTCTGCATGTGTTCCTTTTATCAGTGACCAGAATAGGTGCCGAGAGGGACCGGCTGTTCTCAGAGGACAATAGGATTCCAGCATTGTGGCTATAGCCCACTGAGGCCTGTAGAGCAAAACATTATTGGGGAATAATTCACAAAATGTGTTCAGTGTTTCTCAAACTGGTCCAAGAGGATCCACAGACAGTTCATGTTTTAGCTCCCTAGGAGCTGAGAGGGAGCAAAAATGCGAACTGTCTGGACTGGCTGTGGATCCCCGCAGACCATATTGGAAAACACTGCTTTACTTAATGCAATTATACTAGTTGCGACTGCATACGTCTTTTAAACTGCAATGTGAACATAAAAAACAATTAAAGAGGCTGAAACGTTACGGATGCAGAAAATACCCATGCAGTAATGTCAGCGTATCGCCCCCAGGCCTATGAGCTCTGCCTACCTTGGGGGCGCTGGTAAGCGGGAGGGGGCCGCAGTTCTTCAGTCTGTCGTCTTCAGAGTCGGTGCAGCTTTTGCTCCTCTGACCCGGCCGGTTCTGGAGACTGCGGAGACAGGAGGAGGTCCGACCCCACTGACGCGTGTGCCAAATTGTTTCAATAAAACCACAGAGACGGCACCTTGGCGTGAGCGGTAACGCGGAGGGCAGGAAGTGGTGCCGTCATGATCAAATTACATAACAACTGACTTGTTTTTAGCGAGTAGTTATAGATTAATGGATTACGTTGGCCCTTGGATAAATAACATGCGAAAAATATGGATGCTACTACTCCGAGGACAGAGATAGTTTAAAATAATACATTCGACTGGCAGGCGGGCTCCGGATCTTGCGGACGAATGCAGAAACGTGTCTCGTCCTCCTTCCGATAGGCTCCTCGTTTTCTGAGTCAGACAGCACCCCGCACCACTGAGAAGAGACACATGGAAGCTGGTAACAATCAGTCCAAGATTTAAGCTGCCGACCTACGTGGCACGAGATCCAGCAGGTCGTCAGAGCAGAGCTACTCACTTAGGGTGACCAGATAATCCATGTCAGAGAGGACACTTTGAGCTACTTTGGGTTTTACAAACTGCTTTCAAATGAAAGGCTCCTGTACTCGGCTAAATAGTTCAGCTCTTCCTGTGCTTTGACTGATTTGTTTCCTTGACAGAAAAACTCATCCAGCTGTTTCACATTAGCATCAGTGACACATGCATGATTATAGGAGACTGACCAATCAGCACACAGAAAGAACTCAGCGCTCAAGTGAAATCCAGGTCCTTTTAATTGAAATGGTAATTTACAATTCTTGTCCTAGCTCAGAGTGTCCTCCCTGACATGGATTATCTGGTCACCCTCTTCTCACTATGACAGCCCGAACAGACCAGAAAGTTGGGGACACGTACAGAATTGTGGCGGTGCTTCAAAGACCCGCCATCCTCCTGTCTCAGGTGACTCTGTGGCCTTTGCTTTTCCTCACTCATTTCTGCCTGAACAAGAAGGATTTGGGAACAGTGACATCACTACTTAGCCTTAAGTGACGGTTAAAGGGCCTCAAACTGCAGATATAAACCTACCGATGCCAAGTCTTCAGGTCTGAGTCCAGCTTTAATCTCCACCTGTCTCCGGTCCACCTCGAGGATCTTCTGCAGTCTTTGTTCAGATACCTTTTCACTTTTCTGCTGTTCCAACTCCATCTAACAAGAAAAAATGTTCCCCCAGGCACCACGGATAACACACAGATGTTAACTAATGCACCTTGGGTTAAAAAAAAAAAAGTATTGATTTATTTTACAAATAAGGTCTAAATTAACGGTGTGACAGAAAGAGCCAGTTACAAATTCTGTGTTTTGTGTACAGATAACAAATACCAAAACTGCTTAATTAAAAAGAATGAGCAGCACATGTCGACGCTCAGTGAATTAGACACTGTGCGACTTGGTTTTAAAATGACGTTATGACTTCTTAGACCTTCGAACTCTGGGTTCCTGAGGAAGGTGGTTTCTTGTGTCCTCACAGCAGATGAAAGAAAACCACAAACAAACAAACAAACAAATAAAAACAACCTACCCTTTTCTTTGTCTTGGTATATTCCTGCTGCTTTTCTCCTGGCTTGCATATGTGGACCGGAGCTCTGAATATCACTGAGGAGGGAAGAGCAGCACAGACGTGTAGAGTGCCACTGGTGCCATGCAGATGCAGCACGACACACATATGCTTCTCCCCTCAGATAGTGGCCAAGGAGCTAGTTTGGACTTTGCAGCCTGGAAAATGATTATGGCTTCAGCAGTCAGCTGAAGGTTCTGTTGCCATTACAAAACAGGCTCTGATTAAACTGAGTACTCTGTTAGAGAGACTTTGCCATCATCTGAACTGAAGACATCAGAACCACCCCCAACACACACACACACACAACAATAAGCACACATGTCCGGGCAAGTCTGTCCACCTGTATCTCAGGCTCAGCCCTGCCGGTAAAAAAAAAGTGTCAATCTTCTTACGCGGCTAGTTTTATTTCAAATGTTACTATGAAACCGTTCACTAAAACAGTGGTGACTTTATGTAAGGTCATATGGCGAATCGCTGTAACACAATAATAACAATAAACCAGACAAGCAGTCCGGCTGTGCAGACGTAAACACAAACAGCGGCCCAGCACTGTAGCGTCTACGCTTGATCATGCAGGTAATAAAATTCGTCGTTGGTCTCGGCTGCACGCGCTTTTCCACCGCGACCCCCGACTAACCCCCGCAGATGCTTCGATACTAACTAGTTAACTAGTTTTCCGGCCAGCATCGCTAGAAAGCTGTCAGATTGCATGTGAACTTACTTTAAAAGCAAGCTCGCCAGAGCGCCGTTTTACCATAGCCACAGGGGCTATTGCCATTGTTACTATATTCATTATAGTATAATAATAATAATAATAATAATAATAATAATAATAATTTTTTAAAGTGCCGCAAAGGTGGCGTCCGCGGCTGCACCTTCGACCGGGGCCTCTCCCTCCCGCTGCTCCATTCTCCGCCGGCACCTCTCCGGATAGCTCCGGCGTACCCTGTCCCATTGCCCGCTGTCGAGCAGCGTTTGGCCGCGGCACTGCAGGCGGGCCCAGCCGGACACCCGGAGTCGGCAGAGCGGGCAGCGCAGGCTGCTGCGCTCCACCTTCTGCCTGAAGCAGGCCAAGCACTGCGAATGGCGGCACGGCAGGGTGACGAGCCCTGCAAAGACGTCCCGCCACACTGGGCAGCGCGCCTCGTCCTGCATTAGGAGGCTGGCTGCAGCGCCGCCGGCCGCCCGGCCCCTGCCCCTCGACCGCTTCGTCCTCTCTGGTCCGCCGCTAGCGCACTTACCGGAGCTCAGCGCCGCCATCTTCTGTCCCTGCCTGCCGTGCGGGAGTCTCCGCCCAGCGTCTGCCGCCAACAGCGGCCTCTACCAGTACTACAACTAGCGGGTTAGAGTGGTTAAGCGCAGGAAAGGACGGTAAGGAGGGAAGTTTGTGCTAATACTGTTTGATATTACTGTTTGAAGATTTATACACAGTATTACAAAATTTGAAGCTGCCCATACTATTTAAGATATTTCTATAATGGTTAAACCGAAGAACTGCAATGTGAAACTGTAAAATGAAAACCAGTTAACTTATTTTCAGTGAGTTACTGTTTGGCGGCTGGACCCTCAGTCTCACCCCCATTATTTAAGTCATAATTCATGATTGTGACTACCTTCCTTTAAGATAAAGAGAAAATAATAAAAACATTAAAAAATAAATACACGGGAGCACATACAGATACTTTATGAACACAGCTTGTTTATTATTGTAGTTCATATAATTTTTTGACATTATATGAAGGTAGGTTTAGAAGCTTCGTCACGCAGTGATGCATTTGGATTTTCCATACATTTTTTTGTATGCATATGTATTTTTCATATTTTATTGTACAACAGTTCAATAAAGCCGTTTTCTCTGCATAGACTGAAATTGCCTAACTGCTTAGCTAAAAGTTAAAAATGGCTGAAAGCACAACATAAACATTGATGACCAGCTGAAGAGCCAGTGTTGGGAGACAATAGTCGTCGTCATGAGGACCAAACTGGAGTCACATGATGAGATCACGATGACACCGTTATTGGGAGGGTCGGCCATTCAGTCTTCATTAAATATAAGAGATACAGCACCTGCAAGGACATAGGAAGTGCCTCATTTTTTTTCACTGACAATATGACATCAGCACAGTCGTGCTGTGCTCTTCCTCAGCAATACATGTTTTAGGATTATATCTGTCCCTTAAATAAACTATTTGTGAACTGTTGCAGTCACTCCCTGTGGTATACCCAGGGGAACTGGAGCAGCATGGATATCCCAACAGATTGTGTGTGTGGGGGGGGGCAGCACTGTAGGGGCCCTAGAATATGCCAAGTTATAAGAGTATATGATCAGGGAACAATTTTACTCTGTGTGTGGGGTGTTAGTGTCCTGTATTCTTTAAAGACAGCACCATCTAGTGGGGTCAAAAAATACTGCATATGGTTCATGAAGCGACATTCTTGCCATCTCTACTGGTAACCAGAATGGGGGGGGGGGGGGGGCCAAGGTGGCATTTTTTTTGG
>JABFEA020000039.1:4944238-4958102 GCA_019775915.2 Cyphomyrus plagiostoma
GCGACCCAGTAGGATAAGCGGTTTGGATGATGGATGGATGAATGATTCAGCAACATATACAATATATATGACATACATGATGGATAAGAGAACCGAAAGAGAGCCTTTGCCTTATCAATTACTCTCTCTCCAATGCTGGTTTATATTGTTCGGCAGCCAAAATGCTCCCAAACTGCCAATTATGACTGGCTGTAACCATCTCTCACCTAACTCACAGTCACTATTAGCTATAAGGGAGATGTTCCTACTGGCAGTTACTTTCATGGGCGTCTTGTTTGGTGAGTCTCCCAGCTCAGCTTCAGGTGCATGCGAGCCCACCGTGATGTAAGGACCTTCAGCAGACGTTGTTTTATCCTTGAGTGCTCACAGCAGATGTTTGGACACGCAGTGCCAACGTATTCACACTCGTGGGCGGTGGGGGCATGTTCCCCTCCTGGGGGGGGGACCTCTACCTGGCCTCAGACATTGAAGTACAGAGGCCTAAGACTTACTGGTGTATAACACTGCCCTGCCAGGTATGTTCCACAGAGCTCTCCATGTTGTGGCTGCCAGGTGCTTAATTTGGGGATCATGGAGACCTTGGGGGCGGGTCAGGAAGCTGCCAAATGAGTTATTGGTATATATAGCAGCACAGAAATGAACTCATCTATACATTACATACATTGTGAACACAAGATCTGCATTACAATATGAATTAATAAAAGAGTTCAACCGCAGAAAATGCTCAATAATGGTTAGAATAGCAGTTAGCACAACTAAGAGAGCATAAGCTGAGCAGTATGACAAAACCTTTGTGGACATGTTTGGTGATGATCTCCCCCTAACTTGATGGTGGCTTCGTGGCTTTCAGTGGCTTTGATCCCCAGACGGTGACAGAAGTGTGACAGAGGCAGGGCAGCTGCGAGGGATGTCCCAAAGGAGTGTGCAGCAATGGGCAGCCGGTGGCTAATTAGATAATCCATCCTGCTGGGTTCCTGCCCTCTGAATGCTCAGCCTCCACCCAAGAAATCAAACTCACCAAACGGGGCCCAAAGCATTCCAGTTTCCGTCCGATGCTTTTCTTTATTCAACATGCAAACGTGGATTTAACTTCAACAGTATCTACCAAGACTGTAAAAAGATTCCTCCTTCTCAGTATTTTCATGATGCTCCGCCTGATCTCTTTTGTTCTGATCCCGTATATTACTGGATGCAGAACAGGGGGAATCAGGATGAAATGCAGGGACATGAATATGTTGACCTCGCTTGAAATGTACATATTGGCTCGATTATAAATGACAGAGAAGAGTGTGGCTAACGAGAAATTTATAAACACGACTAAATGAGGAGTACAAGTGCTTAGCGCTTTCTGCTGGGCGTCTCTGGAGGTCTTCCAGCTGACCTTCAGTATCTGTATGTAGGAGATCACCACACAAATCAGAGGAAGCACAGCAAGACTCAGAACGATAAATATTCCAAAAATGTTGTCCAGGTTACTTTTCACACAGGACAGATTGACAATTGCGAGATTGTCACAAAACAGCTTGGTAATCGTATGTCTACATAGCGGAAGCCTTGACGTCAAGTACACTTGGGCTGATAAAGAGAAGATGGGAAAGAAATATGTGATGAGCAGTAGCTGTTTTACCTTGGCAGGAGTCATTATGGCATGATAGAGCAATGGCTTGCATATGGAGACATAACGGTCATAAGCCATCACTGCTAAAATCACATAGGCAGATGTTCCGTAGAAGTTGACGAAGAACACCTGAATCAGACACCCATTGTAGGAGCTCCCCTGGACACCTGACAACAGATGGACCATGATCTTTGGGCAAACACTAGAACTCCCAATGACGCCATTCACTGCCAAGTTGAAGAGAAACACGTACATGGGCTTGTGGAGGCTGGATTCCAAGTAGATGATCAGGGCAAGAAACATGTTTGCAGAAATTGAGAAAAGGTAGATCAGAAAGAGCAAAGTGGAGAGCACGTAACTCAGGGGGCCTGGAGGTCCGTACACCGTAAAGGTCAAGGTGATGTTCGAAGCAGTCAGATTCATTCTGCTAGGGAGACAACACAGGTCAACATAAATATGTCACATTTGTAAAAGAAAATATCTCATGTAATTATTTATGCATCTACGCTTCCTTCAATCCCATATTCACTTACTATTTACATGATGGTTATACAGATAGGCAACTTTCAGAAGCAAAGAAAGAAGCTGAAATTGACTGCCATGTAGTCTTAGCCACACCCCAGGTCTCCTTACCTGCTCTCAGTCTACATGCTAACGTGACCTGTGAAGTTGTTGAGAGACTGCCCCAGCTTTGTCCTCCCCAACGCCAAAGGAGCGTTTATATTAGCCTTTGTCAGCCGGAGAAAACTCCCTGCTGGCTTAATTACTTCTTTTTTTTTTTTTTTTTTTTACCTTTTAAGTCAGGTGACCCGTGTCATGATTTGTGAACTTTAGGCCATATATTTTACTAGACATGATGCTCTGTAGAAAATGGCCTGTAATGCTGGGCTGCCTGTGTGAGGCTGGTAACCAGATTTCTGCTAAAAAATACATGAGATGCCTGCCTGGGTCACAAATTAAAAATTGATGTTTGGTCTTATGAACATGTGTATTGGCTCTCTTGTAAATATTCAGCCAAAAAGCTTTCTGGCCTATATGCAAAACTGCTGACCCCAACAATTGTCTCCATATGTGTTTTTCACATACAGGAACATAATTAAGAATAAATTTACAAACCTGACCCTGAACAAAGATCATTTATTTAAAGATAATTTTCATTCATTCTGTGTGAATGCAAGCATTTGTAAAGCCTGTGATGGGATGACATACATCATGTGAGGTGCATGGATGGATGGATAGATGGATGGATGATGGATGGGTGGACAGTTAGACTGAGCTTTCCACTAAATTTGTAAATTTCTGTAAATCATCATATTACTTGAGTTCTATTTTTTAGCTCTAATTAAATACTTTAGGGTAACATTACATGTTTGCAGGTACTGAAGCACTTCAGCTTGATGCTGCAGAACCTTAACAGAACCCTGTCTACAGTGACTGAAATGGGCTCCCAGGTGACCTCATTTAAGTATGTTCCTGTTATTCTTTTTTTTTCTCAGTAGCATTACAGATAAAAATATTATCAGCCTGAATAAAAGGCCTATCTGTGGACTCCCCAGAGGCAGCTGAGGACTAACATTAATTACCCTCCTCGCTGGTCTCAGGGGCACCGTGTCGGGGTCACGGGGTGGCCTGAGCGCTGGAGAAATGCATGGAGAGTGTAGGTCCCTGAGGGTTTCTGCTCCCTGTTGCATCATAGCAGATAACAGGGATGCCAGGAATCTGCCGGAAGACTGATGTAAAGGCTGTTTACATGTCATTAAAGTCTTATTACACTATAAACGCTATATGCTTCTCTATAAGATTCAGCATCTTTCCCTTTCACAGGGAGTTAAAGATTAACATTTCAAAAAGTGCATGTATGTCCCTCTAGCCTGTTGCTTACACTGGATTCTCATTTGCCAGTCTGGGTCCAATACCAGTCTTGACGTATCCATGGTTTGCGTTATATGCCTATATTATAAATGTACGTTTTGGTTTCCTCTGACACTTCACTGTCACACTCATGATTGTGTCATTTCGTTGCTGCAGTATAAATCTGACAGCCCTTTATTTTGGCCACCTTAGCAATGGAGTTGGAAGCCCCATATGTGACACCTGCTGTGGGTTCGAGGGTAATCTGTGCACCAGTTCAGCAACAGGGCCTTCGTGAGCCTTAGCCCTAAATGGCTAAGCCTAAGCCTAACCCTAAGCCTAACCCTACCCCTGAACCCCAAACCTTTACTCTCTTTTAAATATGTTCACTTAGATGTCAATGAGTGCAAGAAAAGATTTGCAGAAACTATCTATTCTTCATTTTATGTAACTGCTCATCGTAGGTAGGGTCAGGGGGTCCAGAGCTTATCCTGGAGACTGTGGGCATGAGGCAGGGAACAACCCAGAATGGGGCGCGAACCCTTCACAGAGCACAAGGCAGGGAACAACCCAGGATGGGGCACCAACCCATCACAGGGCACAATCACACACCATCCCACCATCCACTCACACATGCACACCTACAGGCAATTGGGGAGAACATGCAGACTCCACACACAGAGCCCTAGAGTAGGCTCAAACCCTGGTTCCAGAAGCATCATTTAATTCCTTTGACCTTCTGGCTGCGGCACCTGGTGGCCGGCTATTCCATGTTGTAGCACTCACCCATACATCGTAACCACGGAAATGGATGGCTGAGAGCATATTACTAAGATGATATGAAAATGTACATTTATAAATATTCGTACCTGTAAATCCAGCACAAAGTGATATAACAATTAATATGATGAAAAATGTAATGTAAAAGTTTCCTGCTTCTCATGGTCAAGGTTGGGGGGGATGGCGGGACAGGATCCAGCCAAAACATTAGACACTCATGACCGCCATCGATACTGCAGAGAACCTGGAGCAGACCAAGGTCTGTGTTTCTCCATCATATTTCCGTGCCCTTCAAGTCCAGCCTATATCTGTCCCAACCTTTGGGGTCATATATCAGATGAAAAAGAGAATTAAGATTTTGTCCAAATGTAACTGGCAGTGCACATCTCCTCCTCATTCTATTGTGAGGCAACAGTGAAGATAATCTCCCTTCCAGCTGTCGACACTGTGGGGTTAAATCAGGACCTCACTCATAATTCCTTAGATCTTTTTTGAAAATCTTTTCATGTATATATCTTTTAACTTCATCTAATACTCATTTGTACAACCTTTCATATACTGTAAAGTATGACGTGAAAGAAATGGGATTCATAGTTACAGAAGTACTTTAATTAAACACTCAGTTGAGTACAAGTTTGTTTCAGATACAGTTTCAAAATCATTTTAAAGTTATATTCATTCCAACAAAAACAACACTGCTGAAATTATTTTTAATATTTAGTTTCTAGACATACATATATTTCAAATTCTTGCTTTATAGAAGTCCGGTGAAGTGCAGCAAGATGAATTCTTTAGATGAGTCTAAAGAACGACAGCGAGGATACAAACATAATGTTGTACCACCACCTTGTGTCCATATGTCCACATTACACATATTAATTTGTTTATGTCTTAGTTGCAAAGATTAATAGATATTGTTATATGTATATGGTGTTCATAAACAGTGCAATTCGGTCCAACATATTTATTACATGGTGTGAAAATAACATTCATGACACAGTAAACGACCCAGGTTTGCTGTATGTGGTCAGATGCTCCTGAGTAAAATGCTTGATTTAAGCGCGTATTGCAAAAATATAATATAGCGATAGTTGCACTCAAACATTTGATAACATTGCAATAAGTATGCAGATAAGTGGTAAAAAGAAAATATGGAGGTGTATTTGTCAAAAGAAAAGTTTATCCTGAAATTCCAAAATGCTTCACTTACACTTGTGAAAATATATTACTGTTAAAAACTATTTGGCCACCAGATGTCACTGCAATCCGATTTTCGAAAGATCTAATCTCTTTCTGAATTGTTGCCAACATACTCATTGCTCATTTTGTCAGGTACACCTTGCTATTACTAGGTTAGACCTTCAGAACTGTCATGATTGTTCATGGCATAGATTTAACAATCTAGAGAAACATTTCTCAGAGGCCTATGATCCATGGTGATTTAGTCCATTGTGATCTAGTTGGTGATCTAGTTGACATGATAGCATCAAGCAGCTGCTTCAGATTTGTTTGGGTGCACCTCCATGATGCAGATCTCCTGTTCTGCCATAGGTGCTCTATTGGATTGAGATCTAGTGATTGTGGCAGCCATTTGAGTACAGTGACGTCATTGTCATGTTCAAGAAACGTTTGATGAGTTTTGTGACGCGGCACGTTATTTTGCTGTAAGTAAATTAGATGCTAGATAAGCCGTGGTCATAAAGAGATGGACATGGTCAGCAACAATACTGAAGTATGCTATGGCATTTAAATGATGCTCAGTTGGTATTAAGGCACCAAAGTGTGCCAAGAAAACGCCCCTCATATCGTTCCACCATCACCACCAGCCCAAACTGTTGCTACATGGCAAGATGGATCCTCATTTTTATACTAAAATTTGACCCTATACCATCTGAATAACCTAGTAGAACCAGAGTCTCACCTGGCCAGGCAACATTTTTCCAGTCTTCCATTGTCTAGTTTTGTTGAGCCCTGTATCAGTGGTTATTTTGGGATTCTGCTGTCTTTCTATCACCTTGAATCAGTCTATAATACTGGAGAACTGCAGTACATGAGTTTGATTTTGGCTCCACACTCCCACTGGTGGTTATAGAGTGCTAATACAAAAAAAAGCAATATAGAACCTGTAAGTAAATTCGAAATGTGATCTTTAATATGTAGTACTATTGATTTATTTGTTTATTACTATACTGTGGGTGAACGGTATGGGGAATTCGACTTAAATGAAAATTGTCTTGCGAGTTAAGTGTTTGTGGAACGGATTACTTACGTTAGTCAGGAACGGTCTCGACAACTATTTGCATGTTTTTTCTCTTTGTGACCAATGGATGGCAGCAAAGATCTATTTTTTTCACACTGTTTCTCAGTCTAGTGCCTCAGCACGTGATACCGTAACATACAGGATGGGTGGCATCTTTAACCCCTTGTGGCAGGCCAAGGGTCGGGAACCACTAGCTTACAGGCAGGTTTATTTATATAGCATGTTATCCAACACAAAGGTCTGCTTTACAGATTAAAAATAGAAAAAATACAATAGAGATAAAGAGAGAATAAAAAACTTAAATAGCGTAAGTTAAACACATCTAAGCTGTTAAAACAGCTACATTTTAGTTTTTTCGATTGCTTTGCCGCATTTCTCATATGACAAGTAAAATTTGCAAAACAAGAAGTGTAATCCGCAGACCATGATGTCACTTGTGCACAGCAGAACATAATTTCTCATTGCTTCACATAAGTTGAAAATATGCAAATGATCTTGTACAGTTGTCATCATTTGGCATAATTTTCAGCTGCTTTAGTCTTGTTGGTCAAAATGGATTGTGTAATTTATTTACTGTAATCGTGTATTGAGATCTGAATTAGCACTCGCATGCACATGTAACAATCTCTCGCCAGTGAAGAAGGATCAGCCAGTGACAGTGAGTAAGTGGGAAATGACTGTCATTCAGAATTGTGGGACTCAGGGGCATATTTACACTGACATTTTACACATTTTACAAAATTACACTGACATCTAAGTGTTTTGACTGTCATGGTTAAAATGATGCTGATTGTATGTTTCATTTTGGTGCCACTGACTAATTCATTTATATAATTATTGTTTTAGGTGAGATATGGCCCTTTTGCTCCTAAACCATAGTGTTATGCTATATGCATGAACTGTGTCTAGAAATGCTTTTATAGTTATGAGAATAAGTACGTTTCCCAAAATGTGCCAGTGCAAATGAGGAAAAAAAGTTCTTTCTAAACCTGGCAACAGATGGAGCAGATCTGGAGTCCAAAGGGAAGCTGATTAACAAACTGACTAACTCCTGCTGATATAAGAGGACGGCTAATACTGTGGGACCAACCCATTAAGCGACATATACAATAAGTAAAACTGTGAAATCGACTCAGGGACCCAGTGTAAGAATCACGGAGCAACACTATTCCGGCATTTGAAATATTGCCAATAAAATATTTTTAGCCGTTTTTGTCCTGAGCCTAGAATAATAACTTTAAAACCGTTGATGAAAGTTCACCCGTTTCACATCACTGTTTGTTGCAATGCATCTGCCCTCTGCTGGTCTGGTGTAATATTGCTGCGGCATGCATGCACCGGCCGTAACCATCCGCATCCACAGGCACATGTGATATGAACATAGGCTGCTGCGCAGGGGACCGTCCGCAGCCCGAAAGCGCACATAAGTGAAGTATGATTTGGCCTTATCAAAGGGTCGAGGTCACCTCTAGTTCCTGACATCCTCTGGCGTATGCAGGTCGCTCCCAGATCCCAGTTGTCTTCCAGATCGCAGTGGTCAACCAAAAGCGCTTGTGGAAAAGTGAAATATGAACTGGCATTTGTCCTCCATTCAAGTCTGTTGTCTAAATGCACTCCAAGGTGCTTATAGGTCTTCACCTCCCCCATGCGCAGTGGGGATATGGCCCTCATAAAATCCAACACCTCTTGGCTCATAAAGTACTTCACTAGAACCAAACATCCATCCTCCTAAACGTTAGCCAGATGCTGCACTGACACAATTTAGGTAAAAAGAAGTAAAAAAATTCCCATAATGAGCTTGGGCCCTTTTCTATGTGTTTTAGTCGCCGATAACCTAAATCAAACGTCCGTATTATATGTTAGAGTATTAGGAACGAAAACCCAACAGTCCTTGTGTGTCCAAAAAAAAAACATTAGTTAAATTTCCAAAACTCCACACTCCACAGAAGTTGTCCAAAAACGTACCCTGTGGACTGTGTTAGTTTTGGAAATTTGCTCTTCTGCAGATGATCTCACCTTGTGAAATAGCACCCACACCCATAGGCCCAATAACTGGGCTTTCGCTCTCATCACTTCTAATCACATCTTTGGCCTGCTGTGGGCCTTGAGAATTACTCTGTGTTTACGTCAGTGAAAGTATATTTTTAATCAGAGGGCCTGCATCTCATCAGGGGAATATGGAGCAGTGGATTTAAGGAGCCGGGGACAGGAGTAGGTGGAGAGCTGAGCTTCAGAAGCAAAGGAAAGTCCTACCAGCCACTGACTCAGCCTGGATTCTCTGGCAGGTTCTACAGGAGATTACACCACAAATATAAAGTACTTGTACTCATTTCTACATCTATATATTTCTCCGAACTGAATATTTAATTACTATTAGAATTGTCATTTTAATATTTTACATGATTTTTAAAATTACAATTAGGAAAGTATTCTTTGATCTGACATCTTATTCTATGTTTCAGGAGGTGAGTACTTTAGCTTTAAAAAATACAGCTTTTAACAAAGTTTTTAACAAATGATTCTGAAATAAATATTGAAAAACAAAATGCTTTAGACACATGCAATTCTGCAGAAATAAAACTATATCGAAATATATTAAACATATTGTGTGAGTGACTGGTGTGTGAGTGAATGGTGTGTTGTTGTGCCCCACGATGGGTCGGCACCCCATCCTGGGTTGTTCCCTGCCTTGCATCCATAACCTCTGGGATAGGCTCCAGATGCCCTGCAACCCTATACAGGACAAGTAATTAAAGAAAATGGATGGATGGATGGATGGATGGATGGAATTCTAATCTATTTTTTCCTGGTTTTGTACATTGCCATTGAAAATACAGACTATGGGGCAGTTTATGCAAACCTTGCTATATTATTTAAAAGTTTCTGTGGTTACATAATTTCCATGTCCAAATGGTAATCTGCCATTTCTAAAAGTTATAAAAATAAAATGTAAAATTCTGTGTATCCAGAGATCTGTACTCACATGCAGAAGGTTATATGTTCTAATCCCCCTGACGGGCAAAGTAACCCTATCACCATTTGCCTTTAAGCCAAAGTGCTTCAGGACTGCTGAATGTTGACTGGCATGCTTTGGACAAGTGTAGCTGCTAACCAAATGTGACTGAGGTATATATCACACATTTTCGCATAACAAAGATTTAATGAATGTTAAGTGCTGATTTTCCAAATGCAGGTACATCTGAAGGTTCCAGACCTTCCGCCAAGATGCAGAACCCAGACCGAAACACCACCTACACAGACTTCATCTTAGTTGGTTTCTCTGGACCTCAGGAGTGGCGACAACTGCTCTTCATCCCTTTTCTACTCATATTCTTAATTGCAGTTTCTGCAAACTTATTCCTGATATTTATAATTCTGTCACAGAGATCCCTACACTCCCCCATGTACCTCCTAATATGTGCAATGGCCTTTGTAGATCTCTCTATACCAATTTTCTTTGTTCCAAAACTGCTAGTCAGTTTATTATATAATCTAAGATACATCTCTCTGTTGGGTTGTCTGGTACAGATGTTCTTTATTCATTTTTTTGGTGGCTTCCAGTCAACAGTTTTACTGTGGATGGCTGTGGACCGTTACTATGCAATCTGTACTCCTCTGCGCTACAATAACTACATGGCTTTCTCTGCTTTCCTTAAGTTCATAATACTTCCTTTGCTGCGAAATGCTATTCTCAATCTATCCATTGTCAGCCTGGCTGGATCTCTGTCCTTCTGCCAGCATGAGATCGACCACTGTTTCTGTGAGCATATGGCTTTGGTCACGCTGGCCTGTGGGACCATACGCATGAATAATATTGTAGGGCTAATGACTGTTTTCTGTGTCCCAACAGTTGATTTTCTGTTAATTGTTGCATCTTATGTTAGAATATTTTTCTCAGTGTTTAAGTCAGGGAAGTCCAGCCGAAAAGCTCTCAGCACCTGCGTAACTCATATTATTGTCATAACTGTGAGTTTAATTTTGGCCTTATTTGCATTTCTTTCCTACAGGATAAATCACAACTTGTCATCTAACAGTCACACTGTGATCAGTATGATGTACGTACTTTTTCCCAGTTGCTTCAACCCAATAATTTATGGTGTCAGAACAAAGGAAATTAGACAACAAATAATGAAAACTCTGAAGTGCAGAAAAGTCACCCCATGACACCGAACGAAACCCTTCAGCGGAAACATGCTATGAAAATATCCAAGGTTACCTTTGTATGTTAACTGTTGTGTTGAAAATCTGTAAATGAAAAAGTATTAAGTATAGAAATATAAACTGGAAACATTAATTTGCATGCTTTATTAGTATGATTAGCATGATTAACTATGATTAGTTAAGAGCTTTCCAGTTTTAAATGAGAATGCTTTTGGATTTTGCCTATACAGTGTAATGAGAAAATAAAGTAGTAGTTTTACTGAATTTTTACAGAGCTGTGACTAGCTAAAAACATCAGATCTGTACTAAATATTAATACAATATTAATTATTTTAAATATTAAATGAAATTCAAGCAATCAACTGTGAAACATACCTGGCTTCTTTCAGTGTAATTCTTACTGTATTGACATGCCTTAAATGTACAGCATTCAGTGGGAAGCTTAAGGTCGGCTTGTAGGGGCAGCTCTGACATTCAGCCTCCTCTCCTGTATGGAGGGACCCCCCCCCAGTGTAAAATGGTATTGCATGGTGGAGTTCAGGGACACAGAGAGAAATACAGACCAGGAATAGCAGACATGGTTATCAATCCATCTTATTAAATGACCACAACTCCAGTCTGGGAACACACATCACTGCATAAATTGCACATATTGGGGGGCAGGACATGGCCCTGTCTGTAATCCTCCCGAAAAATAATTACCTAGAAATGCTAAAAACCATTAGCCTATTAAAGCAGCATTTAAAAATAAATCGACTCACATTTAAATGACTAAGTAAATGTAATAAAACACTATGATGTTTTTTTTTATCATACCACTTCATCCGACGTTTGGCGATGTGAGGCTTGGTGATGTAAAGCCTGCATGCAGCTGTTCGGCCATGGAAACCCATTCCATGAAGGTCCCGGCGCAGCTTTAGAGCTGCGGTTAGTGCCAGAGCACATGGGGAGAAATTTCACAGACTAACTTATTGCAGAGGAGGCATCCTATAACAATATCTCGCTTGGATGAGCTTAAATATTAAATTAAAATATATAAATATCAGAGCAAAAATGTGTGGGTGAAAGAATGAAAATACTTTAATGCAGGAGTGAATATATATATATGTGTGTGTGTGTGTGCATGTATGTGTGTGAAAGAAGAAGGTTCATAATATGTCACAGGGCCAGAATGAATTATGACGTGTTTTGCCCCTCATATTTACATTTCTGTATGAACATTTCATAAGTATGTGTGTGTAAATGCATTTTTCATGTGTGTCTGTATGAGCGTTTCACATACCCTGTATGTGTACCAGTTTTCAATAATATGGATGCAGGTGTGAAAGTTTCGCATGTGAAGTGGCACGTGTTTCTCATGTGTTTGTGTAACAATAGTCTGAAGTACTTCCTAAATGGCCTCTCGTACTTATATGCCCCACTTTACACCACCCCAGCTCCCTTCTGTGTGGATCTGTGCCTGTGTCTCTCCTGAACTCCAGCCCGGTGGGTGTGTGCTGACCCCTCCCCTGGTGTGAGTGTGTACCCATTCCCCCCCTCCTGCATGTGCACCTGCCGTTCCCGTCACATGCTAGAGAGACACTCTGGCCTTCCGACCTTCGCAAACATCCCCGACTCTGATTCCCGTCCAGTGCGACGGCTCCCAGTTCGCTTGGCATTCCGCTTCCCGGTCCCTAAGGCTTCCAATGACAGTTGGGTATGTGCCGCTATAATCCAGGGAGATCTAGGGAGAAATCTGCACGTCAGACTCACCTGCCCCAGCTGCTTTTGTGCATTTGGTGAACGCTGCTGCCTGTGCAATGCTAAACGATTAAGACATGCTGTGCAAGCACAGGTGACGGGCCGCCTGCTTTCTGTGGCGTGCTGCTGCCCTGAACTACTGGGTAGCACGTTGTATTATTTTAGGTCTGGTTTGGCTTTGATGTCCTGAATCATCTATTTGCAACAAAGGTATAGATCCCCTGGCGCTATGCCTGCACCCCCCTGTGAAAATCTTGGGCTTAGCTGTCAGATTTGCAAGAGTGCCCTCCTGCAAGTTCTACTGCCAGCGACCACCCACCCCCCCAATCAGTGCCCGCCCAAAAACCGGCACTCTTGACGGTCGCCTACATTATGTGATCGGCTGACCGATGCTGCACCACCTAGCTGCTTTTCATTAAACACGTGCAAAACTGATGCGTTTTAGGGACTCTCTGCTTAACTTCAGACCTTCCTGTAGGAGATCTGAGTTTGTGTAACAGCTGAATTTTTGGATCACTTAGTGGGCTGATGTAAGAGCGCCCACACCCAGAAGCACAATAACAAAATGGCATAGGTGAGCTGATGTGGGCCATAACAATTACGCTGTTGTTTACGCCAGTGAAAGTATATTTTTAATCAGAGGGCCTGCATCTCATCAGGGGAATATGGAGCAGTGGATTTAAGGAGCCGGGGACAGGAGTAGGTGGAGAGCTGAGCTTCAGAAGCAGAGGAAAGTCCTACCAGCCACTGACTCAGCCTGGATTCTCTGCAAGCTTCTACAAGAGATTACACCACAAATATAAAGTACTTGTACAATTTTCTTAAGCCTTGAGAGAATTATTGTAAAATGTTTTAAAATGTAACACATATTAAAATCCAATTTTGATTTGAAACTGAGGAGCAAAAGCTAATCAAAATTATAATTAATATTGAAATATGTTACATATTAAATAAATGTGTGATGGCAGGGAAGGACAGAGGAGGCAGACCCCGTAATGCAGTAGCGAACAGGTTTAATACATAATCAAAGCCAAAGGGGAAATACAATATTATAGTCGGAGGGCAGGCAGGAGAGTCAGTCCTACGAGGAGAGACAGGACAGGACTACGATGGGAAGGGAGGAACGAAGCGGATGAGGTAGCAGGGCAGGACGAAGGAGGCAGGCAGGGTGGACAGGAAAAGGCAGGTCAATGGAGCAGGCGTGACAGGCAGGGTAGGCAGGACAGAAGGGCAGGACACAGCAGGTAGGGCAGTTGGGGAGAACAAAAGACAGAGAATCGCTTGGTAAGGCACATAGAAATAATGGCAACAACACTTCACACTGAGCCTCTGGGCTCACCAGCTTAAGAAGTGGAGCGATTAGCCGACAGTTGTGTTTAGGTGCTTGGTCCCGCCCGTGTGGGCGTGACAAAGTGCTTTAGTTCATATACAAATTACTTGCAACTATAGATTTT
>JABFEA020000039.1:4958202-4991851 GCA_019775915.2 Cyphomyrus plagiostoma
TGATTAAACTCCGTGTTCCCGTAAGCCAGACTGGATTACCCTTTGTCCGCCCTGCACGCACTTCCGCATCGCAACAGTTACGATAACCAATTTAATGACATATTTTAAGGTACCCGAACAATAGCGTTAAATGCCCCCATGAAGATGATGTGTAGCTCAGAGGACCAGGAATCTATGGCGAGGTTCCAAAGCTCATGGTCTGAAGGCCTGTAGCCAGCACATACATTTTATTACTGTTGGGCTCTTAACCCCAAATGTTCCATGGATAATGGATGCTGGCTGACCCTGTGCCCTCACTCCAGTGGTGGTTGTATATACTCCTGCCTTTCCAAGGGAGACTAAGATGAGATACTCAACAGCTACTCGATTTCCTCACAGAGACGAGTAATCTATAAGTATTCTATTGTATTCTAATTTTAACAGGTTGTTTTTATTAATCTAAATAGTGACTTGCAGTATTGTCGTTGTCATGCCCGGCTGTGTGCCACGCTCCTTCCTTAACCTCATGTGACATCCCTTCGTTTACCAGCTGCTCTTTGTTTCCTGCCATTAGTCCTGTGTATTTCAGTCCACGTTCCAGTATATTTTCCTGGTCCAGTCATTGACATTACGTGTTTCCTGTGTCCCTGGGAGGATTGATTCAGAATAAACCTCTCGTTCCCTGATCCTGGGACTCCAGTGCTCAGGCCTAGCAGTGACAGTTGTATGTGTACAGCAAAAACATACTGAATAATTTATTATCACATAGCCATAAAAATCACTCAGATCTTATTATTCAAGATAATTAGACCTATAGCTTTTGACTCTGAATAGGACAAGCAGGCACAGAAAATAGATGGATGGAAGACTAGCATTAGACAAATTCCCTCCATGCCCTCATTTCCTGCTCTGTGGTGGTGTCCTCAGGGTGGGGGGGGGATCGAAACCAGCTAAAAGACTAAAGAGTACTCCACCTATTCATTTATATTCATTGTAGTGGACATGTTGTTTTTGCATCTATCTTTTCACTGATGTAAGGAAACACATTTATCCCTGTTGTACACTAAAGAGGACATGCTGTGAAATTAAAAATAAAAATTAATTTGAAAAAATCTAAATTGTAAGATGTGTTATTTCCTCCAAAGACAAGTAATATAAAATTGAAGGACACTTTTTTCCTTGGGTCTCAGGAGGATATTACTTTTTTGGTGCAGTTGTGGCAGTCAGCTTCCACTCACGTTACAATTATAATAATTTCCTTTACCCAATGATTAACATGATATTTCATGCTCCTGAAATTGAAGTTTGCCTTCATTTAAAATATTAGTGTGAATTGAATACTCATAGAACTGTTCCATATGTATAGTAAGGTCTAAATACATTTGTCTCAACAAAACATCCCAATAAGCAAAGGTTGTTGTACAGATTTCACTATACTAGCCAAACATCCCAATAATCGAAGGTTGGTGTACAGATTTCACTGTACTAGCCAAACATTGCAACAAGGACTTGGAGACACAGTTCATCAACTGCAAGCCATTTTATTCACCACGGGAGTTCTCCAGCTTCATCCTGGCCACTGAGCCAGTTCTACACTGCAGTCAGTGAGTCTGTCCTTTGCTCATCACAGTGTGGTTTGGAGCAGCCACTAAACAGGACCAAGGGAGGCTGCAGCGTACAGTGAGGGCAGCATTCCTTGTGTGCCCCAGCACACTCGGCAAGTAAAGCTGATTCTGATTCTGAATAAAATCCCTCCTCTCTGCACCGTGCGATTAACCATGACACTTAGAGCATTGTGTTGTAACAGTTGAATCAGGCCTGAATAATCTGGAGTCTGGTTGCAGCTGAACCCCCAGGAGACCGCTCAGCCTAAGCCTGGGAAACCCTGTGCAATGGTACCTTGACCCTGCTGTGTCATGCTAAACCCTGCCCTGTAATTCTATTAGAATGATACGGATCTGAAACCTGCTTGATCTCGTGGTTTTACTGTGAGATTGACACTTATGTTACTTCAGTGAACCAGGCAGCCATAAATTGGCTTCTTGGGTGCGGGTGGTTTGCCAAGGCGGTGCCCATTCAGAAGACACTGCCTGGGCAGTTACCCATCTTGCCCCTGCCAGGATCTGGCCCTGCTATATCATATTGCCTTGCCGATGTAAGTAACAATATAAGCATGTGGTGGTGACACTTTACATAAAGCTGTCATCTATAATGCACTACAGATACCTTCATAATGCATTACAGATACCTTCATAATGCATTATAGATACCTTCATAATGCATTATACTGCTCGGTATAAGAATTAATAAAACATTACAGCATCTGCCACTGAAGGACATTAAGCATTATAGTGTTGATTATAATACTTCATAATCTCTACTGAAGCTCTCATGTACAGTATACTATACTGTAGATACCTTCATAATGCATTATAATGGTTGGTATAAGAAGTAAGGATGCTTTTCACTGCAGTATGAAGGTATCTATAGTGCACTATGGATGACAGTTTCATAAGGCAGTCATGATACATAATAAACATGGCTATAATTTGTTATGCCTTTTAATAAATATTTATAGCCATGTTTATAATGCTTTATGAATTATAATGTGTTATAAATGTGTATATGTATGTATAGATTCCTATCGACATGGCATTCATAGAAAGTGTCAACCATATGGTCTGTATATGGTGTATGAAAGTCTTGCACTGTGATTTGAGGAGATTAATGTGCAGTAACAAAACAGCAGAGGGTCAGTCAGTACAGCAGTTTTCATTCTTAAAGGGGTTAGGGGGGGCAGTGAGGCAGTGTACCTTCAGGAGCCAGTGGGCCTAGTGATGGTAGGTGGAGTTCAGCATTGCAGCAGTCCTCCAGAAGGAGCTCGTCAATGTCCTCAAAATCTGGCACCTCTAGGCCAGCGGTGTGTGCAGCTGTCTTCGTTGTGTATTTATTGGTCAGCAGCAGAACAACTGGAGTCCCAGGGTGTAATACAGTGCATCGAGATTCACTGTGTGTTGTACCAACTGAAGTCCACTATGAATCGTTGATGCAGATGGCTTCTCATTCCGCTTTATTTAAGATCTTTCTGCGTAAGATGTCCCTTTGTGAAACAACTGAAGGATGGAATCGCTCAGTGGGCTGATTTATGAGCACCCACGCCCAGAGGTCCAATAGCTATTCCTGGTCCTGAATGACTTAAGCTCATGTGCAGGGCAGCTGTTGTTTTGTTCTTAGGTTTCTGTGAATCTCCTGATTTTGTGTTTCAGCAGCACTTCCAGTTTCTGGGTCCTGGTTCCTGTTCCTGGCTTCCTAGTCCTCTAGTGTGATTCTGCCTTTCGTGCACCACATTCTGGAGCTGTCCTTCCGGTCAGAAGCCCTAAGTTCCATTGGTTACCTTAAGACCAGAGCTGTCTTAAGGTCTCAGGGGGCAGTGGGAAGACATCTTGGCATTAGGGATTCATGGCCCAGGTTGGGGTGTTCCATTTAAGCCTATGAAAGTGCCGATAAGTGTGCCTTTTTCTGAAATCTCAGTCATAGTTGTGATAACCTGCAACTGCATGTTGCTTCGGCTAATAGCATCTGATAAACATGTATACATTTGAATTAACTTATGTTAAATTAAATTAACAATGACTCAGTGGAGGGGGCGGCATGGTGGGGCTAGTGGTTAGCACTGTTGCCTCATACCTCTGGGACCCGGGTTCTGGTCTCCGCCTGGGTCACATATGTGTAGAGTTTGCATGTTCTCCCCGTGTCGTCATAGGGTTTCCTCCAGGTATTCCGGTTTCCCCCCACAGTCCAAAAACATGCTGAGGCTGATTGGAGTTGCCAAAATTGCCCATAGGTGTGCATGTGTGAGTGACTGGTGTATGAGTGTGCCCTGCGATGGGCTGACCCCCCATCCAGGGTTGTTCCCTGCCTTGTGCCCATTGCTTCCAGGATGGGCTCCAGACCCCCCATGACCCAGTAGGAGGTCTAACTAGGCTTTTTCTCTCCCAGCAGAATATCAGCCATCGTCCAGAATTGCATCTTTGGCCTGCCGTGGGCCTTGAGAATTATGATGTTGTTTACAACAGTGAAAGTATATTTTTAACCAGAGGGCCTGCATCTCATCAGGGGAATATGGAGCAGTGGATTTAAGGAGCTGGGGACAGGAGTAGGTGGAGAGCTGAGCGTCAGAAGCAGAGGAAAGTCCTACCAGCCACTGACCTGGATTCTCTGGCAGCTTCTCTGGCAGCTGTAAGAGATTACACCACAAATATAAAGTACTTTTACTCATTTCTTCACTGTTATCTTTAGTGAATAATTATAAATGTTGCAAAATGTCTCATCCAAAAACTAATTGCATAAGAAAGATTCAGTAAAATGTAGCCTAATTTAAAGCATCATACAGTGAAATTTTCTTTTGCAATTGCGTAATGTTAAAAAATAAATAAAAACTTTGTGCTTTACTGGGTTTTGTATCAAAGGAAAAATGCAGCTTAATGTTTACCTTAGGTATACTAATCTTTTCTCTCTGTGTGGTAACAAATATAACATATTTGTTTTTCGGTATTTTAACTATGTAGAAATTAAATGATTAACATGTTTATGCACACATTGTAAGTTATATGTCATGTAATGCCTTCAACCTTAAATTTAGTATCCAAAACAGGAGCCTTGTTTTGTTCTATCTAGGTGGCTCTGAAGGTTCCAGACCTTCCATTGAGATGCATGAAGAACCAGACAGAAACACGACCTACACAGACTTCATCTTAGTTGGTTTCTCTGGACCTCAGGAGTGGCGACAACTGCTCTTCATCCCTTTTCTACTCATATTCTTAATTGCAGTTTCTGCAAACTTATTTCTGATGTTTATAATTCTGTCACAGAGATCCCTACACTCCCCCATGTACCTCCTAATATGTGCAATGGCCTTTGTAGATCTCTCTATACCAATTTTCTTTGTTCCAAACCTTCTCGTCAGTTTACTGTACAATCTGAGACACATCTCTCTACTGGGTTGTCTGGCACAGATGTTCTTTATGCATTTTTTTGGTGGCTTCCAGTCAACAGTTTTACTGTGGATGGCTGTGGACCGTTACTATGCAATCTGTACTCCTCTGCGCTACAATAACTACATGGCTTTCTCTGCTTTCCTTAAGTTCATAATTGTTCCTGTGCTGAGAAATGCTGTTTTAGTTTTAACAGTAGTCATCCTGGCTGGATCTCTGTCCTTCTGCCAGCATGAGATCGACCACTGTTTCTGTGAGCACATGGCATTGGTCACACTGGCCTGTGGGACCATACACATGAATAATATTGTAGGGCTAATGACTGTTTTTTTCGTCCCGATCGCTGATTTCCTGTTAATCGCTGCATCTTATGTTAAAATATTTTTCTCAGTGTTTAAGTCGGGGAAGTCCAGCCGAAAAGCTCTCAGCACCTGCGTAACTCATATCATTGTCATATTTGCAACTTTAATTTTAGCCTTAACTGCTTTTCTTTCCTACAGGATAGATTATAACATGTCATCGAACAGTCATTCTGTAATCAGTATGATGTATGTACTTTTTCCCAGTTGTTTCAATCCAATAATTTATGGGGTCAGAACAAAGGAAATTAGACAACAAGTAATAAAAACCCTGAAGTGCGGAAAAGTCATCCCATGACACTGAACGCAAATGCAGGAAAAATGATCGATATATTAATATCATAAGTATTACGTACAAAGAAAAACATGAAATATAACATGCTATTAATTTAAAGGCTACTGACTCTGGGACAGGGCTCCTGGTGGCCATTCTGCAACACTGTTTGCAGATTTCCCTGCTCAAATAATAATAATAATAATAATATAATTTATACTAGACTGATCCCCATGGGAAAATTGTCTTCACACCTCCCTTAACTTTCTCTTTGTAGAGTAAGCTGTCTGTGAAGGGCAGCCACCTGTTGGGGTACCAAAGTTTTGGGTTATGAGCCTCATTTAGCCCACGGAGCCCCCCCCCGAGTAAATGCATTTACTAAACCTGGAAATTAACTTGTAGGCTGAATATGGTGCGTTTGAGCAGGGAAATCTGGAAATTCACCAGGACTGGATTAGAGGAGCCCTGCTTTAGGAAAATGCTTCTATTTCCTAATGGTTGTAATTACATGTATGTTATCATGTATGTAATATTAATAAAACACCATAAGACATTAGAGGTTATACTGAATTGTGATGAAACTGGAACTGATCTTTGTCAGGAACTCTGCATGGGAGACCAGGTCATCGCAGGGGATTTGCTAGGCACAGTACTATGAAGCGATGATTTAAATGAGGTTTAAATGATAGGGTGGTCAGGAGTCTTCCATGGTGTGGCCCCCTCTCCTCTAATGTGACACACAGGTTGTTAATTTAGCTTCATAAATAACAGAATGTAAACAACACATTTACTGGTCAGGTGGGCTAGGTGGTATTTCCAGGACAGGGCTTTGCTCTGCAGTTTCCCAGAATTGCCGTTGCTCGGTACGTCCAGACTGACTGTCTCAGCAGCCATGATCATGAGCAAAATGCTTTCGAACACTCCATCTAGTGGCAGATCCTGGAAAGGACAAGATGAGGTCATTCCCTGGGCATCGTCTCCAGATGGGGCTGCGACTTGGCAAAACGCTGCTGCCAGCTAACACCCACGTCCCACGTCCCAGTGAACTTTGCAGGGGGGTGGCAGTTAAGTTAGCTTAGGGTGCCACTTAAGATTCCGCAGCCATCGACTCCACATATTCTTTGCATGTTATTCAGGTTCACGCCTAACTATGTATAACACCCTTCTGTCTCCAATAACCATTTATAAGAGTAAAAGGCTGAGAATCCCGGCCCAAAACCAGAACGAGATACTCTCAGGTCTGTGTCTGCACACACGCAGCTGCGGACTGGAACTTCAGACCAGTAAGGCCACAGGTCTACCCCCAGTTCCAAACTAAATATGTACTCTTTTACCTATTTTACACATAACAGAAGGACTGAATGACGTATTAGGTATCCAAACAGAGTGGATGATTCTGATATTTCAGACATAGCATTATAGCGTGTCAGGGTCTGTATGCTTGCCCCATAATGCACTGCATGCATGACCCAAAGCTGCAAGATGCAGTTGAGTACAAAGTCAAGGAAAAGGTATCAATTTTCAATTTACAGTAGCCAGTCAGGATCATCACACAACGTTTGCAAGGCTTGTGCACACATTTACTTTAAAAATATCAAATAAGCTCTCAGCTGTCCTGGAAGCAAAATGAACTTGAATGGTAACAAAGGTGGAATCCCGTTGCATCGAGATATCGGCAATATAACAAACATATTAGCCTATTTATTGTGAAGACAGGATAGGAGTTAGCACTTAATTTTTTTCTTAACGGTTTATTGTTCATTTATTTTCATCAAGAATTTAGGTAAAGCCGTTCTCTACGAAATTTCAATGTCGTGCAAATGACAACTAAATACGTCTGATTTTTGTACTCAAACTCAAAATTATTACAAAAAAATGCAAATTGGCAGTTCTGACTATGAAGAAAAACAAAAAGATGATATGTCATATTTTTGTTTGAACAAAACACATCATATTGAACATGAAAGAGTATCCTGACAAAATTGAAATTCCAATCCAATGTTGAAAATAACTAAAGCATTCATATTTCTAAATATACATATTTTGGGGTTTTATTACTGTCACCCAATTATATATACTGTATATATATTAAAAATTTCACCATTAGTCAACAGTCAATGTATATAACTAAGAAACCAATGTGTTTCTTAAATATGTTTTTCAAAGTAGTAAACTATAACATACGTAGATTTAATACTTATATTGGTATTATGAAGAATCTAATTGGTACTTGCTGACTGCAGTAATTAATCTAGAAGAACAGTGTCCTTTCCTAATTAGTTTGCATCCCAGAAGGTCAGCTCTGGGGATCCTTTTAGCAGGACACTGTGTAAATTGGTCCTGGGGAGATGGTCTGGGTTTATGGGGCCTCGTTAATGACACAGACCTTAGTTCCCGCTGAGAACAAGCTTTGTTTTCAACCAACAAAATCCCACATTCATTAATCAGATAAACTCTTGTGCAACAACATACCAAACTCTTCCAGGTCCAGGTCTCAGGAATAAACCTGCTTTGTACATTTATGTCATGCAATTTTATCGTCAAAATATATATTGATTATAATCACAAACAACTTCACTAGAATCAGTAAAATACGATTTGAAAGTGCTGAATATTGCTATTAAGTGCTAGGTGAACCCATTCATATTTAAATTGACAAATACATATCCAGAGCATCTGAGCTGTTTTAAGATGGATCAATAAACTCTAACTGGTGAGGGTCTGGATAACAGTTTATAAACACTGGGACTTTGCGATTGCAGACTGGGTGCCCCAAGTGGAAAGCAAACAATTGGTTCAATAAATGAAAGTGTTGTGCTTGACTTCTCGAGATGTGCAAGACACAGAGGCTGCTGTGTGTCATTAGTGGAACAGTGGTAGGTAACTCCATGCTGATAATTAAATCCTTTGGGGTTGGGGGGGGGGGTTGCAAACGTAACCAGAGGAACAGAGGGACCACACAGAGCACCCAAGGGTGACCCATGGTTTACTAAACAACAATATCACTTTCTGAACCTGTTGATTCTGTTCTGGTCCCAGATCAGCAGAAACCTCTCGGAGGGGCCATTTTCCATAAGACAGTGACCCACAGCGGCCAAAAGGTCCCTCCAGCGGAAAAGCTGAGTGACAAAGGAACTTCCGCAATTAAAGAGATGCCGCAAGTTTGTCATATATCTCTGATTGGGGCGCAGATGGACAGCAAGTCCCTGGTCTGAGACCCTGCAGGTTTGTTATTGAACTGATCAGTCGATTGTAGGCTGGTTCTATGAAGTAGACTCTTCATTATAGATTATATATCTTAAGATGTGTCTCCTACAGAGAATTCTTATCATAGCTTTGTGGGTACAAGGTCCATTAAGTAGGAGGACGATCAAGAGGTTCTAACTGCTCTCAGGCCAGAATGCACCTTTCTGCATATTAAAAGCAGATCTTTCATTGCAGCAATTTCCAGTGCAAGTGTGGCGCCTTACCACTAAAAAGTATGAAAATGAGAGAGTACAACCACTATTTCCTCCTTAGCTAACACAGCTTTGCAGGAGTCCCATTTGATCTTCCTAGTTGGAAGTGTGACCGCAGTGAATGAGGCCTGTGACTTCCCACATAAAGTGGGCTGAGGCACTGTCACTTTTCCAGGTGCTAAAGTCTCCTCCACGTATGAAGGATGAGCAGAGGCACAGAGAGGAAGTCAGCTGTTTGGAGGACTAGAGACCATGTGCCGTGTGAACTAATGGGCTGAGGCACCAATGCTATCGAACACCATTCATGCTTTAAACTCTCACTTATCCAACTTTCATTTGCATTTCATTTCATGTTTCATTGTTTCATTTCCCATTTAAATTTTAAGGTATTTTAAGTTTTAAAATGATTTTGTCGCCCATGGCGACACGTTCAAGCATAGGCTGGTCTGATTTGGGCCCTCATTTATTTCTCTGGACATGTTTCTTTAACCAGAGGGCCTGCACTGTGTCTGGGAAATTCAGAAAAGTGGATTTAATGAGGATAAGGAAGGACTAGGTGAATTATTGGGTATCTGACACAGGGGAGGACTCTGGATCCAAGCTGTTGGACACACGAATTGATTTTCCTCTAAGTATTTATACATGGACTCAAACAGACTGGCTGATTCCTACCATCCATAGTACTTTTCTCACATTCTTTATCCCTGTTGATAGCTAACAGCAAAGTATCCTTACTTAACCCTTACTACAATACTACAAGGAATAATAATAATGTGTGTAATTAAAATAATTACACACATTTTTCTTCAATGACAATGTTTGCCAAAATTGATTTGATGTATTCATGTATTCATATACAACTACTCCTTGTTTTCCGATTACCTCAGTCAGCGACCATTTGTAATTGATAAGTAAAAATAATTAAAGGGAATTAAAAAAAAAAAAATTCTGATCAATGTGTGCATTTGTGACATTTTGTATACCTGACAGCAACACACGCCAGAGTGAAAGAGCTTTGAAGTACAATGCTCAGAAAAATGGCCCCCACAAAGAAATATAAACCTAATCCACACACACACACACACACACACACACACACAGGTTTGTAATTATATCTTTGTGGAGACTATCCATTTATTTCTATGTGGAAAATTCTAATCCCAACATGACGACCTTAACCCCTACCCAGCCCTTACCTTAACCATAAGTATCCAACAAAATATGAGACTTTTGGCATTTTTGATTGTATTCACAGAACTTTGCGGGGACACAAAAATGGTCCTCATAACGTTATATATATATATATATATTACTGTATTGCGGGCTGACATTGCTCTCTGCAAGCTTTCCTTACTTGTAAGCCACAAAGGCATTTGTTAAATAAGCAGACATATTTCTCAGGAATTTTTATGCACTCTCAGTTTAATATCATTCATAGTCCAAATGAGAAAAAAACCAGGAATGCATGAAATTACAAAAACCAAAAGGTTTTGTACACTTAATTAAAATATACACTTAACAACAATAAAAAATGCAAAAAGGGTCTTTCTTACAAGTACTGCTCTATTCTGAGAAATCCCTTTCTCACTTTTCACACGTATGCTAAATAAAACACTCACCACCTTACCCACAGGAAGGTGTTCTTCTTGCAGTGGGATAAAAGTGCAGAATGTGGAAGAAGCACTGCTTGGGAGCATAAAGTCCACACGCATAGGACTGGGGTCAGAAGCCAAAATGTGCAGTGTCAGTACTCAGCCTTTGAAGAAAAAAACGATCCGGATTTCTAGAAAAGATCCCTAGAAAAGTCACTGCAAGGCTGTCCTTTTATGTTTGATCAGCCGGACAAGAAAGAGGGTGGTAATCAGTCTTCTGCTTACACCCATGCAACTTGACCTGTTTCATGCACTGACCACAAATGGGCTGGGGGTACAAATTAGGTACTTTAACAGGAAATTGAGGTCTTTTTCACACCCCCTTCACAACATGTTCCTGATGATAAAGTGAAATGATTGGTCTGATTTTGGCCTGGAGAACCAGATTCTGATTTACTTCTGTGGACGGGTTTGTGTAACAAGAGGGCCTGCACTGTGTCTGGGGAATTCAGAAAAGTGGATTTAAGGAGTGGATGGAAGGACTGCCTGAAGCATCGGGGTAAGTGCAGGTGAAGTATCTGACAGAGGAGAAGGTTTGGATTCCAAGCCGCAGGACATGTGATGTTATGATGAGCAGGTAACCCAAACCAGGGAGGACGCTTTGAGCCGGGATGGGATTTGTAAACTACCATTTCAATCAAAGGGACCTGGATTTGACTTAGGCGCTGAGTTCTTGCTGTGTGCTGATTGGTCAGTCTCCTATAATCATGCATGTGTCACTGATGCTAATGAGAAACAGCTGGATGAGTCTTTCAGTCAAGGAAACAAACCAGTCAAAGCACAAGAAAAATTTAACTCTTTGGCGAAGCAGAGGAGCCATTCACTTTTAAAGTAGTTTATAAAACCCGAAGTGGCTCAGAGTGCCTCCTTGACACGGATTATCTGGTCACTCAGACTTGCATTAAAAAAAGAGCATTGAAAAGAGGTAAAACACATGGTGGGGTTCTGCAATCCTAAATACTTTTCTCTGCTTCCTGGCTATTATCTAACTCCATTCGATGACATATGTTGCTGCAGGCCCCAGTTACCGGGTGAAAGGTGTCATTCCTATGGGTGTCCAAGCTGTTAACTCGCTTGATCTAATCAATCCCTGGATGTTGCTACCACAAAATTTAATCAGAACCAAATAGATAAGAGTTAATTACTGATGAAATGCAGCAAATTATATGTGTTGAACTATGATCCACAAAACCTAAAATTATCCCTTAAATATAAATAGGTTCATAAATTTTTTTAGTTTTCTGACGCTACATTGGGGCTGCCAACTCTCACGCATCCGGCGTAACACTCACGCTTTCAGACTTATACGTTTACGTAAGAAGTCTTACGGCAAATCTATATTATTCCATTCAAAACCTAAAATTAGCTACATCAAAAGTGTTGGGGTAGTTTACAAGCCTTGCAGATGATTTACAAGGTAATAAAACTGTTACATACATGTAAATGTGCGTGCAGACAATCTCACTCCAGCCAGCTGACCAAATTCGCCAACCTGCACGCACATTTACATGTATATTTATGTTTATTGCGTCAAACTGTCAACACATTAAATTCTTTCAAGGACAGTGAATAATACAAAAATGAAAATTATAGCTACCTGAGTAATTACCTTGAGAATGAGATATATGTGCTCTCTTAACAACCTACCCACCATCCTCCAGGGATGATTTCAGTCCTTTATGTATGGATATCCATTACCCTGAGGTGGATGGCGTGAGTGTTGCATGTGTGTCCTGTGTTGTTTGCAGCCCTGTGTCTGGTGGGACCTTGTTAACGACACAGGTCTCACTGCGTCTAACAGGACAAAGCTGGGCCTTCATTAGACAAAAACTTTACCAAACTGAAGCATATATTCCTTGAATATATAAACACTGTTGAGCAGAAACAATGTTTAGATTATTTTATAGAGAAACGATTATGCTAAGACAGGGCTATTGAACTCTTCAAGGGCCGAGCCCTGCTCGTTTTGCAGCCTTCCTTCACCTGTGAGCCAGGTGTGAAACCTCTGACCAATCAGAATCAGTAATAATTTAACTAACTACCTTGGAGAACTGAAAACAAGGCCTGGATTTGGAATCGATGGCCTGAATTGAATAGCCCTGTGCTAAGATCTATAATCTCTTTTGTCAAAGACTTGCGAAATTTGACAAAAGTTTCAAAGGTGACCTTACACCACCAAGGCACCGCATCCGGAGCAAAGATGAAGCCACAATTTGCTCTTTATTATCATAAGACATAAATGGTTCAGCCCCTTCCTACACAGCAGATCCACTCTGACATCTCACCACCACAGGACCTCTGAGGTCCTCTAAGCAGGTTCTCCTGGCTGTTCCTGGGCTGAGGTTAAAAATCAAAGGGCGACACACTTTTGTGGTAGCAGCAATGAGTCCTCCTACACTAGTGGTGCATCTTCAGTTTCCATTTTAAAATTCAATTTAGAACCAAATTTTCCTTAGCCTTTGGGGATTTAAAAAAGTATTTTTCAGTGGATTGTCTCTTTATAAGTACAGTCAGTCCGGGTACAACACACCGCAAATCCATTTAAATGTGATTCATGTATTAGTACTCAAGTCCAATACAATGCAGAATTGCATTTGTATAAGTACAGTTTTCAGTCAGTGAGAAAAGCATTCATTGCACAAACTACAATGCAATACGGTCTTAGCATGAAACAGAAGGCTATCCTAGCAGCTATCCAAGTGAACGATAGGTCTGATTCCTGAACGAATCATTCTTTTGAACCTTTCAGTGAATCAGTTGAACTGGACTGCAAATCTAAAAGAATATGTGATTTCTTTTTGTACATCCACGCATTGCACAGATCAGTCTTAGATTCTAAAAATCTAGAATATAATGAGAGATGTATATGATGTCGTTTATCAATGCTTATTTATTATTTATTATTTTAAATGCATATAATTACACTAATGGCCACTGGTATCACTTTGTGCTATTTAATTCATTTTGTTTGCCATAAGTTACTACATTTCAGAGTTGCATTCCCCTAGTCCTATTTTAGTGTGATTTCAGTGAATGTAAGGTTTTTCAGGAATGCATTAGTTGTGCTGTACCAGGCTTGACTGTACTGTATGTATATCTTATTTATTATTTAGTTACTCTGTACAGCACTTATGTCAATGACAGTTGGTTTTAAAGTGCTTCATAAATAAAAAGTGTCCTAATGCCTGTGAAGGTCCACAGATCACCATGCATGATGGAATCCTGATGTAAAGCCATGATTTACACTGCGGCCTCCAGACTGTTCAGGCCCCTACCCACCACGCATGTGGCCTCACACCAGGACACTGTCACCATGTGCTGAAGGGCAGTCAGCATCATCAAGGGCCTCAGGCCACCCTATACAGCCGTGTTTGATGGTGCAGAAACGTTAACGTTTGAAGCATAAGATTCAGAGACTCCTACCCATAAAAGCAGCACGGTTCTCAACATATGCTAAGGATCCAAAGGCACTGCAGATGAACCTCCTCACCATTTGCAAACCACTCACTTTGCCATCTCATTGTATGAAATACGAATAATAATAACTTGGATTTGAAAGGCATCAAAACTGATTTTAAGAGACAAATACCCATCACACAAAGCAAACGAATATGCATTGCTATTAGTAATAGGGTTGTGTGTCACCTTTGAGCTGTGTACAGGGAGTTTTTTTAGCCACAGCAATCAATGGGGAGATAATTGAAGCTACGGAAGGTCCTAGGGGACCAATGACTGTTCTGCTATGTACCCTATAAATCTACCACACTTGCAGTGAGGGTAGATTAGAATAGACCAGACACTCTAGCTGGTTAATTTAATACTGAGTTTTAAAGTGTTATTCTGGGGAAACAACAGGAGAGAAAATAAAGCGGAAGCCAAGCAGGTATGGATTTCGGTCATAAAGACCTTAATGATAACAAAGAGGGTAGAAAGTCTTGAGGTTGTCGACTCTGAGTCATGTTTATTTTCTTGGTGTCTTTTAAAAAATGTTCCAAATTCAGCCGCAAAGAAATAGGTCTGTATGAGTCTGTAGCTAATGATATACTTTTATTGACGTGACAAACTGTAATAACGTCTTTTCATTTTAATAGAATTTCAGGTTAGTCCAAAGTGCCATGGCTGAAGATCTCCTACAAAGCAACTTCACCTACACCACGTTCATTTTTATAGGATTTCCAGGACTACAAGAATATAGACGTTTACTCTTCTTGCCATTTTTCATAATATACGTGCTGGCCCTGGCTGCCAATTCGCTGATGGTCTATGTGATTAGAAAGTGTGAGAACCTGCATAGTCCCATGTACATACTGATCTGCAGCTTGGCTGTTGTGAATATAGTCGTCCCCACTGTTATTGTACCTAACATGCTTTTCAGCTTCCTGTTTGACTGGAATGAAATTTCCTTAGAGGGCTGTTTAACTCAGATGTTCTTCACACACTTCTTCTCATCCCTGGAATCCACCATCCTCCTGGCTATGGCTCTGGATCGACTGGTGGCCATTTGTAATCCACTGCACTACTGTGAAATCATTAACACCTCCATGCTGGTGAAACTGGTTATCTTGACGCTGATACGGAGTGTCTCGATAATGTCCGCTCTTGTCGCCCTCGCACGTCCCCTGAAGTTCTGCAACTCAAACATCATCAGCCACTGTTACTGTGACCACATGGCCCTTGTCAGCTTGGCGTGCGGCGACAAGAGCAGCAACAATGCTATAGGACTCGTGGTAATCATCTGCTTTGTGGGCATCGACATCTCGATTATCGCCTTCTCGTACGTCAGGATCCTGAGTGTCGTCCTGCGGGCGGCAGCGGGGGAAGATCGCTGGAAGGCATTCCACACCAGCGGCACACACCTAATGGTCATGATGAGCTTCTACCTGGTGGGCAGCATTACATTCCTGTCGCATAATCTCAGCATCCCCATCACAACAGACGTGAACACATTCTTGGGAGTTCTATACATCGTTTTCCCCGCCACCATAAATCCAGTTATTTACGGTGTCCGTACCAAGGAAATCAGGAATGCAGCTTTGAAAATTTTTAATATGAGGACAAATAAAACCTTCACTGTAAATGTGACGACGTTGAAAGTTTAATTCAGGATCTGGTGCTACATTTTACCTGTTGTCTCCATGCTCTCATCTTTGTTAGACTGTTATTTGATTTCAATGTATTTTTCGGAGAAGGAGATGAAAAGCATTCCACTCAGTGTGACAAAATGGACAATTAAATACTTCTCTGTGGATACTTTATGTATTAACTCACTAAGAAAGTCATCTACCATTACCATTTACTGGTTTTCAAGAAGTCTGCCAGATGGAATGTTGGTTGAAATAAATTTGATGCAAGTTATTGATAGTATGTATGTACAGTGTCCGTGTCTCTCTGATGTGAGTCTGGCCTTTGCCTAAGAGGCGAGAGGAGCAGCTCTTTCAGGGTGTCAGAGCATGACTGCGCTACCTCCCAAACTCCCACAGCAGCCCTTCAGGTCCTTGACAGATTGCTGTTTTTGTCAGTCGTCAACTTGCTAGTTATAGTATACCCTGATCTCCAGAGGTGGGTTGAAGCTAATGTAAAATGAACAATTTTTTTATCTGGTAGGAAAATTGTTGAAAGGAAACCAAAGAGATCACAATGATTAAGCACATATTAAAGAATATTTGCGGTCGATTTTGATTGCTGTGCTCTGTGATACATTTTATAACGAATTTAGCTTTGCAGGGCATAATGTATAAAATCTCCATTTAGTGGACAAATCTAATACTACCATTAGATATATAATTTGTATAACTTTAAAAGTTATTTCACTATTTACTATAAGTTCACTGCAATCGAATAGCTCTTACTCCAAAAAATGCTAACTAAAACCATCTCTGTCATTGTTGTTAATTTTAAATATTGTGACATTGTCATTTCATGGCAGGAAGTTTTGCTTGGATTTATTCGTTTTTTTATATTCTTAGATGTGGGATAGTGTTAGATTATTAGATTATGATTTATATTGACTCAAAGACAATGTTACATCATTTTGGACCCCCATGCACACGGCTGCCACTCTGATGATAGTGTCCACCCAGATCATTCTCAAGTGTTTCTCTTAGCTAACATACCAACACAACCCCGTCCCTGAAGCCATCTAACCATCTAAGCCAGCTAACACTTTTTCATTCTAGGAACGTTTGCTGCATGTTAAGGTATGGAAACGTTCAAAGTGTCCAGTTTTACTGATGTTCCCTAATACTACTACTGCATTTTAGAATAATAATGCAAAAGTAGAAAAAGGACATTGCACTGCAGTTTTACACCTCTAAGGTCAGGGGCTGGAGGCTGGATGGTACATTCACAGTATACATACTGTATATAGCACTATTATAATAATATTTATAGTATAAAACAATATTTTTCAAAATTACGGTACAAAGGATGTTCACATAATACTCATATCACGCTAACATTGACAGAAACTTTATTAAAATGTAAAACATAGCGATAATGTTACAGTAAAAACATTCACTGCCAGCTTCGAGAAGACCTTCACATGGTGTTGTTCTGGGAACGTTCCCTCTCAGATGCACTAGTACATGGGCAAATGGCAAATAAAGGATTTATTTATTTAAAAGACACCATAAGTATGCTGCACTCACGACTGGCCCGTGACTGAAATGTGCTTCATTCTAAGGCTGCAATAATCTCAGCCTGTGCGCTAATCCAGCGGGGCCTGGTGCTGCAGAAATTAATGCGAGTCTCAAATCAGAGAGTTGATTAATTAAGTACACTTTTCAGTTCTGCTATTTACCGGCTCAACATGATGTCTGATTGTGTGAGCAATCAATTACTGAGGGCGGCTGTGTGACATGGCAGAGGGGAGAGGCTTGCTTGACTTCCAGACTATGGGAAGGAGGGTCTTCTGGTTTGCATGAGGATTAGATCATAACCTCAGAACCAGTTGGTGTGGGTAGTCTGTGGCGTGCATGGAGGACGTGAAGCTGACTGTGTGCCTCCTAGCGTATTAGCCTATGAAGAGCCAAAGAACAAATGGAAATATTACACTACTTTATATTTTAATATTTGTAACCCTGGACCAGTCCAGTTTGTCTTCGTTCTGGGGGAACTTTGATATGTGATGCCACAGTTCAAGTCGTATTATCTCGATAGCTTTATTGCTAACATCTCAAGAAGATAATTTCCAAATACCATATTGAACTGTTGAAGCAGTCTGACTTTGTCAGTCCCGCCTGGTCTCCTTCTAACATCCATTGTTTGAGAAACTTAGAGCGATTAGCGATATCAAGCACCTCCATTACTGCACACTGCACTCAATTTGTTCTAAATAACACTGACGCATGTGCCATGTAGTTCTCTATGCAGAACAACTGTGGTCTGTTGTGTGTGTGTGTTCTTTCTGAACTACGCAACTTTAAACCATTCAAATTATTGTGTTGACCAGCACAATAAGTAAGTGGCCCCCCAAGAATAAGCGGCCTGCCCCGGTATGCCTGCCCTCCACAGCATGTCAGTCCATCCAAAGGCACACAGACTAGGGACAAGTCATAGATACCCAATCTATCTTTGGGCTTAAAAACATAAAGAGAAATGCAGAAGAGCATGCAAACTACAAACAGATGTAGGATGAGAATCAAACATAAAGCTATGATGGAACGAGGTCACAGTGTCACCATCAGAGCTAAATCTTCGCCCTACAGACACAAAAATAACCGCGAGAATATCGGTCACGGTGTTCAACTCATTAACTTCGCCTTCACCTCAAATCCTATTCCTATGTATTACAGTGTAATTGCATTTGATATTTTTATCCAAGCCGATATTACATGAATGCATGTAGCCATTAACTAGCAACAAAAATCAAGTTATGGAATTCTGACATTACTGACCAACAAAGGGCAAAGGGAAAAGAATCGTATTTCTTTGATTCATATTTATTTCTTATTGTAAGCTTTAATTCTCTTTTTAAGGTCACTGGCGGTCGTATAAGCATTTCACTGCATATCGTACTGTGTATGACTGTGTATGTGACAAATAAAATTTGAATTTGAGACTAAACATACTGGCAGTCCAGTAAAATGACACCTAGATAAACGTGTTGAAGGTACAAGATGACCAAAAAGCTACTGCTGACACAGAGAAAATGGAGATCCCATGTCTGATAGTAAGACCTGCTCTGAAGCCCTCGTTAACACCTAATGAGCGGAGAGGTGCTGGAGAGTACAAATAAATGACCTGTGAGGGCTTTCAGGTCCCACAAGATACAAATAAACATCAACAACAAGGTTCTTAATCAGTCCAGCTGCAATGAGGCCTCAAGCTTTCAATATTAATGGCCAAACATAATTGGCCACTAAGGGTACCCTGATCCGAGCAAATAAGTGTGGCCATTATAAACAGGCGTTTGAAATGCTCACCTTAATGACTGCCTCCACATTTGTGAATCTGGACATGTAACAGTCATAGATGCTTTTTAACTCACTAATGGTAAGCAGGGGAGTTATCATGTGTTGTTTTTGTGTAGTGTGTTTTTTATGTTTTGCTAATTCCGTTTGTAACTCATGTCATTATTTTGTGAACCAGCTTACAGTCCTACAGGACTGACACGTGACTTACACAAAGCAGCAGCGTGGAGCAGATACACACAGAAACCAGATCGCTTTATTACACGCTTCACCAAAGCACAAAGAAGTTTTTGTTTTAAACATTTTACATCAACAAATACAGAAATCATAGAAACAGATTTTTGCCACAAAATACAACATATTCAGAATGTAAGGTTGCGGGAGAGGTGTTAACGAGAGGCAAGTTTTACACACTAGAATTCAATTTTGGGTCACACTTGACTTTCATTGCCTCACATTGTGCCCAGTCTTCTGCACCACCATTTGGATTCAACTATTTCCCCAAAGGGTGTCAAATTGGAAAATGTGTCCAGGTTCAGGTCTAACGGAAGTTATTTTTCCAGAGATTGTAGTTATATAATGTGGTCCTTATGAGGACAGCAGAGTTGAGATCACCACTAGAGGGAGCTTTGGGCTCCCTCACTTCCGATTGGGTGTGAAATCTGTTGCAGGCTTTGCATCCAGCCTAAGGTCTCGTGCTTCATTTCCAGGTGAGACGTCAAATGTGAAAGACAAAGACCCTCTAAATATTTAGCTAACCCTGAAAAACAATTCTTCCGGCACCCTTTAACCTCAATTCTTCATCCAGTGATTATAAAATGAAAAAGCAGCACGGACAAATTGATATTGATTCACTATATCGACTAATCTTTTAATTACTGTGACAGAGACAGGAATTCTCGCCGGGGTTCCCTGGTTTTATACTAACGACTGCCTCCCTCTTGGCCGGAAGCTCTACAGAAACATCCGCAGAAGTCTTTAATATTTGGATACACAACATAAAACATTCAGTTTTGTCAGTCTCAGCACATTATATGTTTTCTTGCCGATTTGAGTGAGACATTATGCGGAAATCTGGCATATCAAGTAATTAAAAATAAAACTTAAATATACAGATTACTTCAGAATTACAGCATAGATGCTATAATATTTCTTCTTCAGACATAGCTTAGTCAGTATTCAGCATATTCAGCAGAAATTCTATAGTTTAACATCATTCACTAGAATTAGTCAGAAAAAAAGAGATGAAAATAGCATCCAGGGTAATCAAGTGTGCTTCACACTAAATTGCTGCATTTCATGTTAATAGGCACACACATATAATCATTTTATTCTTGAATGGTGAAGCCTTCCATAGAAACATTTAAATTACTGTTAAATATTCATAAATGAGATGTTTTAGTTTCAAAACAAACCAAATGTATAGTAAAGAGGTAATGATTAGCTGTAAAATAGTTTCACAGTGGGCCTGACTTAAATGGTATGGTCAACATTATTTTAGAAAAAGATTAATTTGATTTGCTCAACGGGGCAGGGTGTAGAAAAAGAAAAAGGAAATTGTGTCAAGTATAATTACCATATAGGAATGACAACATAAATTTCACCATAAAGGTGAATGTGACAAAAGCCATTGGTTATTTGTTCAAATTGCCTGTACAATTTTGTAATTTTCCTGCACTATATGGAAAGCAACACGTGCCTGGGCAGCAGCGATACGGGGCTTATGGCTTTTTCTGTCTCTGGTTCAAACAGTTCACCGGGTTCTTAAAATTCAGTAGGAAGTTGAACAACTGATCTGTTACACCTGCGATGTCAGAAAACAGGGTGGGCAGGCGTCGTATACGGCTATACAAACAGGGCACCACATTACGTATCATTTAACAGCGAATTCAGCAACGGAAAATAAATTAAACATACTGGAGACATGCGGATGTTCCAGCCAGTGTCATGGTTCTACTCGTGTTTTTGACGAGCCGGTCACACGCCAAGAGCGTCATGCCGGTGTCCCCTTTGGCATTTCGACGGTCGTGCATGCCGAGAGCATCATTGACACGTATCATGCAAAATAGGGACATTTAAATCCACTCTTCTTGAGGTTTTGTGTACCCGCTATCAAATGTATCAATGCAGTGCCTCCCCATTCGCCCCACAGTCGAAACATCCTGGGGTCTTTAATTCCTACAAACAGACCCACCTGAGATCTTGTGCGAAAAAAACAGTGGAACACAAGTGTCATCAAAACCAGCATACAGTATGTACATGGGCAATAAACTGTAAACACTGACTGCTACAAAATTATATATATTTTTTAATTTAAAAAATATTATTTCAAACAGATAAAGGTTCACTGCCCATTTGAATTTAGTAACCAATATCCATAGGTATAAATAGATTAATATGATATCAGCTGAAAGTACCCTATAAAAACTGGAACCATAATTTACGAATGAGTGATGATTTAAGGCCATTGTTCTGAGGGTACGTTGCTAACGCATCTAAGTTAATCCACCCAAACATTAAAAAAAATCCACAAACTACTCACTGCTAAATTTGGTGAAATGCTATTGTCATAAATCACAAGCAACAGCAAGTGGAAGAAAGTTCCATTTTTTTGTACTTATTATGGGACATTTTCACAGTCTCATGGGTAATTATACTCTTAGGGCGCGATTTTGTACTGTTTCATCCTAGAAGGAACAACTTTAATCCATCGATCTATCAAAGGATCCAAAGCTGACACAGGACAAGTTTTCTCTGCCTCCGTCACCCCCTTCTCTAGCAGAGCTCGCTGGGTGACCTAACCCCATCAAACACCACCACTTTCAGCCTTGTGCACAGACTCAGCTGGGCTCTTAACTCTACGTTCCCGTGGAAATGGAAAAAGACTAAAGTGAAGAACAACAAGACGACAGCACAGGCACAAGACTGTTACAGAGTCTTGCAGGCTAAAGCCGCAGGCCTCCACTCAATGAAGATTCACACCTACACCCCGGTGCCTATCTGTCACTCAGCCTCGGCGAGTCGGCCCCATCCTCGTCCTCATCCTTCTCTTCCTTCGCTCCTATGAGGCGCTGTCGCGCAAAGTCTTCGAAGACGATGTCGTCGTCACTATAGGAAACACGGGTTTGAGTGACTGGTTTGACCTACGGTTAATAATCCCCAGCATGCAACCAAAAGAGCGTATATTCAATCAGCTTTCCACCACTTGGGACCGTAACATTGACATATAGCTAAATGATAATGCATTTTTTTAAACCACAGTTTAAAAGCCAGTGAGCATTTTTTGTGTGACATAAGTTATGATTATCATCTGAAATCTACATGAGGTACAAGTGAACAGTAGTGGACAAGGAGGCTGGATGTCAGCTTTGGAGCGGCTGCACCTTGCAGGCTCCGAGAGACGGCGTATGAAGAAAGCAGGAGATGATGGAACAGCGGTCGGCTTACTTTGTGTCAAATTCAATCAGATTGGTGTCTACTGGTGCATCCTTTTCTGTAGCTGAGGCAAAAAGAAAAAAACACAAGCAGTAAACCATGAGTTCATGGTAAAGCAAACAGGAGGCAACAGTGTTGAGCTAAATGAGTTTATAGATCTTTCTGCCTTTCAGCCACGGGTGTGGACAAAAATTCTCTGGTGGGATTGTTCAAGAGCAGGGCTCTTGAAATCTGGCCCTTGACTCCAAATTCAGCCCTTCTTTTCAGTTCTCCCAGGTAGTTAGTTTAATAATTACTGGTCACGGAGGCTTCACACCTGGCTCACAGGTAAAGGAAGGTGGGAAAATCAGCAGTGTTTGGCCCTCGAGGACTGTTGTAGAGGGTGACAGTCATGAGCCATAACAGAGGAGTAAGATTTTGTTTTGAAGTACCAAGCATACCATCTCGGTAGGAAGAGCCTTCAACAGGTTTGGGATGCATTAATGTGAACGGAAGTTCAATCGCCAAGTCACTGAGAGGGAAACACAAAGAAAAATATGTTACTCAGCCTACAAAACATCAACTGAACGACTGTGGGCTTACTCATAAGACAAAAAAAAAAAACAGATCTTCATAAATGTATAAAATATATTCACATGTTTCTATTCAGCACCATGTCTGCATCAAGACGTATACAGTAAACAACACACCACAGAAAACTGAATTAATCTAGAGAAAATCAGCAGTACGCAAAACAAAAATTACCTCGATGCAAGGTCTCCCAGGAGCCTGAAACAGCAGAGAATGACACGCATTGATGCAGATTTCAAAATGGTGAATTTCATTCACCCCAGGGAGGTAGATGGGAAACACTCACCCTCCCCGGGAAATAACCAGCTTCACTTTGACTTTGTAGGACACAATGATCCCCAGGATTTCTTTGTTAGCCCCTTCTCTCAGCCTGCGGAAGAGCCACACCGTAAGGTTTCACTGCTCCGCCGCTCCACGGGCCGGTTTCACTCAGAGAAGGGTTTGCTTACAGGGTGCTGGAGGCTAGATTTGTGTCCTCGTGCTTCAGTTTTCCATCTAGAGCCAAGCCGCGCTTCTCTCGGTTGTTGGCTAAGAAGGGTGTGAGGGTGAACACCTTGCAAAACGTCGAGCTGGGAGCAACCATGTCACTGTGGGCAGAAAGGAAAGTATGTCTACCAAGTCTTGAAAAAGTAACCCATAAGATCTGCTCTTAAAGCCTTTGAAATTTTACCTAATTTGATTTAATTGTTTTTCATCCCCTTCTCTAATTAAAGGCTGCATGGATTTTTTTAAAAGGTCATAATTCAGACTATTCCAATAAAAAGTCAAATATCAAATAAATTACCCCTAAATCCTAAGTCAATAACTCTAAATGAATACAGTGCTGTACAGAACTGATCGGTTTGTTGAACATGTTATATATCATAAACACCAAAGAATGAGTGCGGTTAATTTAGCGGGAGACATCTTACTCTGATTCTTCTGTCGCCACGGGGCACTTGTACTGCGCAGTGTTAAACAGGCATATGTCAGCATACTGACGCACTGTGTGGACAGACACAGAACATCAGCTTTCCACAGAGCATCACCCATCACCACCCAGAGTCACATGTCAAGTCGAGCCTGTCGGTAACCTGAGATCTTCATCTTCTTCACAGTCTTATTCGTGTTGTTGGTCACGTGAACATTCACGTTGATTGGCTCTCCGTGGTAGTAAATCTGAAGGAAGAGAACAAAGACCAAATCAATCAATCTCTCTATCCATCTATTTTCCGTAATTGCTTGTGCTGTTCAGGGTCGTGGGGGGGATTGGACCCCATCCCAGAGACTACCTGTGAGAGGCAGCATGGGGCCCCAACATATAACAGGCTACACACACCATTCACACCCAAGGACAATTTCCACAACTCCACTTAACCTCAGCATGTTTTTGGACTGCAGGGAGAAACCAGAGTACCTGGAAGAAATCTCCCTACAACATGGGGACATCTCATCAAGGCATGGGGAGAACATGCAAGCCCTTCACACATGGAGCCACAGTGGAAACGCAAACCCTGGTCCCAGAAGTGTGAGGCAACCGTGCTAACATCCGCACTAACGCATTCAAATGCAATGTGACCACAAGAAAGTGATGTCTCTGAAAAGAAGGATTATTTACAATCATGGCTAAAACCAGAAGACTATAAATTCTTCATTTAGTAGTACAGTAAACATAGTTATATATATATGACTTCATTTGTGACTCCCTGCATGTTCCCCAGCTCAAGGTGTGTCTCACTGTCTCGCTCCGTCACCTCTTTGTCCAGCGAGGCCTCCAGGTGAAGCGGCTTGTCTGACATCAGAAACTGGCGAGTTGTCTCAGCCATGGGCTGAGGGCCTGGCTTCTCTGGAGCGTACTGTACCTTCCTGATGACAAGACGCACCGAGTTCCTGTGTGGAAGATGCATATGGGTTACGCTCTCATCTCATGTAGGGCACTTCCTGTCACCTGTGTTTTTGGCTACAAACTGCCCTGTTGCCCCTTCCCGTGGAATAAACCACGTGGTTTAAAACTACCCATGGAATATTTATCCCAGGAGCCAAACAAAATCCCAAATATGATGTGTTTCAGGAGTGCCTGGAAGGTTATGTATTTTCAATTTCTACTGGGTATTAGTTCTGGAGTTTCTAAAGCCAGTAAGGAATGGGTACAGGAAATGCCATAACGGCCGTTAATGTGAAGAATGCAAAACTGAAACATGATGTTGGGGTCAACAGCAGTCGGTCTAAAGACGGCAATTTGCTTAAGACACATCGTACGCGGTTGATATGCAGCGGCATGCACAGCTTTCCCAGATTTGAACAGAGTAACACACAGTTATCCAAAGGTCACAGTATGACTGCTGTTTATGATGGTATTATCTGACTTGCACTGGGTTCTCAAGGACACCATCAGCTACAGATAGAGCCCTGGTCATGTGACAGGTTATTTTTGACATGACCAAAGGCAAACTTCTGCCTTTGTCTTCCCACAGTCCTGTTGTCATCCCCTCAGTCTTGCCCTTGTAGTGTAAATAGTCACTTTCTGTATTTCTGCCTTTGGTTGCTTGATAGCCTCGCGGCAGCCAGTTTCATGCATGGTGCACCTACCTTTTGTGGATTTTTTCTTCAACGTTCTCTGCACAGAAAGCTTTTACTTCAAAGTCAACCCCACAGGCCTTCAAAGATAATAAAAGGGCACCTTATATAATTTATGGGTGACATCATATTACCCTTAGTTTGACATTTCACTGTTTCAGGCACAACACAAATCAACAATTCACACTATGTTGTACATACACATAATTTCATGCAGGGCCCTAGGGCCTCATTAATCACACAAAAGATGCCCAAAATGTGCACAAGCAACATTTTATGCAAAATCTTCAATTTATCAAACAAAACTTGCTAAGAAAAAAATGCTAATATTTATGGAAACTCAGAGGCAGGTATATGCAACATTTTGGACTGGAAATAAAATCATTGTAAAGTAGGACACCTGAGGTAAAGCAGCGGAAAGACCACACACATTCCAATAGTTCACGCCATCAGCCCATTGCTTCATGCGAGAAAACAGCAAGTCTTGAAATGTAAACTAGGATTTATGGATTTTCTATTTATTCATATATTCCAAAGACTATGTATTTGCCTTGTTACAATGCATTATGTAATAATGCCACATCATGTAATATCTCGCCACACCGTAACAAATTTTCGCTATTACACGATGTCTCGTTACACACCATGTAACATTGCATTATGTAATAATAAAATGTAACAAATTTATAGACTACGTTGTAATTTTATATTGCAACATTACCCTATTATTATCATTATCATTATCATCATTGTTATAATCATCATTCAGTTTGTTACATTCTGTCCAATTACTACACAAGGCTGCATTATTATATAACATATTGTTATAAGCCTTGAAGAATTTAGTTTGATATTTCAAAAACAATATCTTGTCACCTCTTCCCATGAATTAAAAATATCTGTAATTGTCACTAGTTGCACTAAATGTGTATTAAGGCACCAGACATTCACACGCATGGATCCATGTATAAAAAAAAGCCAGTAGAGCTTTACATTAAGTTCGCCTTCATAATGCATTCATTATGTATTCATAGAACATTCATAAGCAGCATGCAAATACCCCTCAACATCCCGTAATAGCTTTAATATACATTAATAACAAACATTACATGATTGTACAATTATTATGCTTGTTATTATTATATAATGTTTGTTATTAATGTTTATTACAGCTGTTAAGGGATGTTAGGAGGTTATGGTATACATACATGATGTTTATGATTGTTTTATCAATACTTAATGAATACATTATGAAGGTGCACTGAATGTTTTATGAATGCAATATGAAAGCATTATGAATGTTCAGTTAATGTAAAACGTTACCAAATAGCCTATATTCATGAGAATGTGATACAGCCTAATGGCATTGCTGCCAATGACTACGTCAACGTCAAGGATCAAAAGGGAATGAGTTTTAATGGACCACCAAGATAATTTTTTTTTATCATTTGTTTTCAGCATGCAGTATGTGTCAATTTATTACATTCACTTTTCACTACCTTTCCTGTATCTTCTGGTCCTGGTTGAAGGGTGACTGAGCAGGGTAAGTTGGGAGGAATCTGCAGAAAAAACTTAAATGTGTAAAAATATGCACTAGGAATGCATAACCGCACCAGCCGTCGATGCTCCTCAAAAGTCACCCCAACACATTGTTCACAATGGACTATGGGGTGTGTCCCCCACAACCAATTAAAGCCTTGTTACCTGAAAAGTGAACGGGTGTGCGTGCTCCCCAAGCTTCTTCACAAGGCGCTCCTGAAGATGAGTTAAAGTTTTCTTCCCATCTGGCACTGGAGGGAAGGCCTGGATGTTGGCGGCAAAGAGGTCTTTTCTAAACGTCAAGCCCAGGACATCCAGGTCCTCCCGGCCGTAGCGGAAGGCACATGTCAGGGTCACAAAAACTGGAAGGTATGAGAACATATGCCATTGTGTCAGAAAACAGAGGCGGCGTGCTTTTCTTGGGCTCTTTGGGCCATACGGCTATATTGCAGGAGTAGGCAAATCTATCAGAAATATATCAGAATTGGAGGCTTTGTGAAAGCAGTATAAATTACTGAAAACCCAAAGCTCTGAAGGTGGCAGAAGCCCATTCCATAATAACACAGCAATAGCAAAGGTCTGAAACATGGATGTGGGAAACTCAAAATCTCTTCACCTTTTCTTTCCTTTAGGTATTCTGGGTCAATCAAAACCACACCATCTGCAAGGCACAGAATTGAAAGTGAGATATGGTTTAAATATTTATATGTCTGGGGACATATAAAATCAGGTTCAAAGAACTAACAGCCCTTTGAACTTGCTTGGACAATCATCAAAAAGCCGTGAGCTGTGGTGGATGTAACTCTGTGTTATGCAATGAATCAATTTTTAATGTCCAAATTTACAAATGTCATGTAATATTATCTATATAAATGAAACTCACATCAACAGTGTATTGATCAGAACTGAATGATATTCTTCCTGAGAAGCAGGACCTCCAGTAGAATCAATGCAACTACAAATGTGAAGCACTGACTTACCAACAGGTTCAACAAGGTCAACCTGGTCAACAAAGTCCCGCTTCCCAAGGTACACAGTAAGCTAGGGGGAAAAAGAGAAAGCTGATTGGCTGTTGGCATAATTAATGATAATTGGTCAGGAGAGCCCTGAGTATGACCTGAGATGACCCATGCAGCCCAACACTGCTGCTTTGTTAAGCACAGATACATTCATTCCAGTGTGGGGCTATTATAAGCTGCAGCTTACATGCTGGAAGAATCACAGGGAGTCTCAAACTGTTACAGGATGCTTTTCGCACTGTTATACCCACTAGAGCAGCATTTCCCAATCCGGTCCTCAGGGACCCACAGAGAGTCCCTACTGGAAGCTGGGAGGGAGCAAAAACGTGGGTCGCCGGTCGCCGAGGACTGGACTGGGAAACACTATGCCAGAGGTGTGCATTTCAGTTCCAGCTTTAGTTTAAGGTCTGCTCCATAAATTATCATTTGACAATATATTAGGAATTAAACAATTCACAAAATTAGAGTTATATTTAAGACATCTTATTCTTGTCTCACAAAATATTTACTAAATAGCTTTTAAATTTTCAATTATAACTAATTTCTGAGTATGCTTACTAATCCATTGTTTTATTGTTTTATTTATAAGGTATTTACAGGCTATTGTTGTAAACTAAACTTGTTAATGAATCTTTCTATCTATTAATATGTTATCAATTTACTAGTAACAGTCTATTAATAGTTAATGAGCAGACCATAAACTAGTGTTACCATATAAATCTGTTTTGCTCTGGACAAAATTGTGAGCCAGTAAGCAAGATATGGCTCTTCAGAAAAAAATCGAAACAAACTTACTTTGCCATTGGGACTTGCTTTCTTAAACACTCTGAAAAGCATCAAAGACAATTAATTACTTGAGTATTTAAAATACCAGTACAGGAGAATCCAATATTGGTGGAAATGCCTCTGAAAGCAAGAAAGGCATCTAAGAGAATAAATACTGTTTTCCAAACATACAATTTCATGAATTTCAGCTACCAATGAGGATGTATTTTATCAGTGCTGCTGAAGGCAGGCAATCTCATGGAGCAGAACCCATCGACTGTATTAGACCCGTCATCTGAGTGGCAAACTAAATTACAGAACCTGAATTTGTCTCATACTTTAAATGAGTTTTTAATTAATCCAGTTTGCCGTGGATGTTTTTGATGAGAAAACAGTTTTTATCACATCAAAGGACAGGTGGTCTTTTATAGTCTTCGACTAAAAGGATCAGTTTACATGGCTCACTGGATAATAGCCTCCACTTCCATCTGTCAGGTCTTAATGCCATCATAAATTAGACCCCAATGTCGTCAGATGCCGCAGTAGGTTCCAGTGAAGGCAATCCAGTAATAAGCAGGGCCATCTTCCAGACGGAAGAATGTTGATGATGACCATAAAATACATATTGAATATTAATGAAAAAAAACTTATTTAAATTCATGTGTTTCAGACACAAGAGCACATCTGTTTACAATTTATCTTTAGATAACAGAGATTCACACAATATATTACTACCCTATCATCCAGTACCTTCTTGTCAAATTCCATTTCGCTTTGTGTAACTTTTACCCTACAGCTGCAAATGTATGTAAGGTAGGAAATATCAGCACCAAGCATCCGAGCATTTTCAACAAATTTATTTGGAAACAAAATGCAAAATGTCATCTAAAATGTTAATGCAATAGTATCTTTGTCTCTCTCTCTCTCTCTCTCACACACACACACACACACACACACACATACACACATATATCAGGAAGACCTGCTGATCAGCTAAACATGTATGATCTCTGATATTGACCCGGGTGAGCTATGGCCAGACGCTGCAAATGGTACTCCAGCAAAACAAAGGCGCGCACCAATTAGATGTTAATGAGGCGTATCGTGATCCCAAAAGACATCTGGTAATAGTCAGCACTCTGGGTCGCTCATTTATGAGAATATGTAAGGATGCAAAACAGCTCAGAACTTTCTGAAACATTAACTGATATCCTGTGATGTTCAGATGCAGTTCTTAGGGAAAATAAATACATGAACCAATTAATGTTATGATAGGTTGTATCTTTATATTTATTTTCTTATTTATAAGCAAATAAATATAAAATATTTACTTATAAATAAGCACTGAGCTTAGTATAAAGTTATTTATGCCTAATAAACTGGGTCATCCAGTTCTGATATCACATTTTATTTGACAAGTTTTTAGGCACGGTTCTGTACCCTAATAATCTATTATTTCAACAGATAATTGTGGGTATGATGACTTAGCTGTGCTGAAATGCACTCTGAAATGAATTTTTAATGACGGACCATTAAAGAGAAACTGTCTGCGCATCATGTAGCCTTGATCAATGTACTTCCGTGCGCTAATACTCGGCCAGTAAAATGTTCCCCAAGGAAATCCAAATTCATTTTCCACAGTATTTTACCGTGGTAAAAACTGAAAACAGTTCCGTCGAGTATCTCAGATTGTTGCAGAATAAATCAATGCTTGAACTTAGACCCAAAATAAAGAGTAGTCTTTCAACTTTCTATATAAAAAAACATTATGTTTTAAAGCTGTCATAACATTACAAATATACGGTGTCCCTAAGGGGACACGGAAGGGGGAAAAAAAATAATGAGTCCTTTTGTGTTATCTCATAAAACTTCTAACAAGATCTCGCAGTACTTTTGTGTTTCAAGATAACTGCACTGTGTCCATTCAAAGGACAAAGAGTAGAATTAATGGATTAATAGGCAAAATGCATGGTGTTTGGGGGAGGGGCTGATCATTCAAGTCACATTGTTTATTGTGACAACCCCCCCCACCCCAGCAAGTTTTACTGGTCACAGTTTTGCACAACATATGCCAGTCTGTGCTCATCACAATCTTTGGAGCCCCTAACTTAGTGTATTGATATAAACTAATCAATATCAACAACAGCATCAGTAACAAAATCAATAACAGTGATTCCATTATGACAGTTATACAAAAATTAATCTTTAGACAGTTAAAAAATTAAAAATTCTTACTGTTTGTTTTCTGTTCATGGATATCTTTTCAGAATGGAGGCAACCTGGACTAACACAACCTTAAAAAATAGATTTTGTGAGAAGAAACCGGGTTTTGAAACAAGGTTGGCATGGCAACAAAGAGAGCACTTCCACTTTAATACTTCAGCACTAATTACTATAGCAACAATGCGTCTTTGATATGCAAATGACAGGTTATGCAAGCAATTTATGGACCAAGGAAGAGGGTATATATGAAAACATAGTTTTCACTGTTACTTATCTTGACAATGACTAAAACCCATTGACAGTTCTGCAGCTTCAAACTTTGATTATTCATACGCTAGTTAATGCCTGTAGATTGAGCCATTGTCTTCATACACAACAGACTACATATACATAGGATGTGATTATCTGATCAGGTCAGAAAGCTGAATGTCCAGAGAAACGTGTGTCTGCAGTTACAGGAATGACACAAAACCAGTTTGGTGATTTCCCAAACACCACACTGTACTTACTGTCAAACGACCACTGTGGATGCAACCAATATAGCTGGGAAACCCTGACAGACGTCAGTTTTCACACAGATTGACTGAATACATACGAAGGATTTATACATAACACTTCAGACTGAGAAGTGGAGAATGATAATTAAATTTGGAAAAGAAGTAATGAATAAACATAAGACAACAACAACAAAAAAAAACTTCCGACCATGAACAGGGAGAATTATTGAATATATATTTTGTCAATGAAGGAAATGCAAACATCTGACTGGAATGTTCCCTGATCCCTACCCAGGGTAATAATGTCTACAAGGGAGCCTGTCTGGGCCATTCGAATGGCAGATGTTCAAATGACAGCAAGCCTCTGTGCCATGTGACTTTCTCCCAGCATGCATTTCCCATGGCTATAACATGTGAAATAACAAAACCAGTCATGGCACATCTAAGGGAGAAATGAAGAATGAAAAACACGAGTCTCTAATAAATGATTCTACAGGAGGATTCTCTCAGTTTAAAATATACTTGTTAGAACTTAATTATTTTCTTTTTTTCAGATACTGTAAATGCAGCGGAAGATGACCTGGGAGAAGCATCTGGAACCCAGATCTTACCAGTTCAAAATCTGGTTGCATTTAGTTACAAGGATGATTATAGTCTCATCGTTCAACGTGTCTCAAGAAAAATGTGCGCCGGTGGAAACAGATTTTAAAATAATAAACTATTAACAATAAAAGCATATGGTGAAGATTTTAAAATCAGGGTGTAGTCTGACTGCTCCTCTTTAATAGTGTCCGTCTTCTAAATAAATAAATTATGAAATGCATCAGTGGAGTATGTTAGGTTGTGTGTAAATGGGTTTTACAAACCTGTTATACTTGGCATGTTAATACTGAGTTAAAACACTGGAAAGCTGTTCCCTCTGTGCACTTCAGCACTGCAAAATAATTAAAGGGGCCCTATGACGATCATTTTCACTGTTCATAATTTTGTTATGACCCCCCAATAGAACAGATTTACATGTTCCACCGTTCCAAAAACACATTATTTTCCTCATGCTGTATATCTTTATTCACCCTGACTAACTGAAATGCTGTGTTAAAGCTTTAAGCCCCACCCCAAAGGCCACTGTGTGCAGATTGGTCAGCCCTACGTGTTCCACCCTTGTCAGAAAAAATTGTGTGAGGGTGTGCCAAGCTTGCGACCAATAAGGATTGTGTTACAAGGTGTGACCATGTCACAGACGTGAGGGGTGAAATTCCAATGAGGCATTTCAGACAGATTAGAGAAGAGTGATTTCTGTGGTGAGAGTTACTCCCTTTGGCATGAAATTTGGGCCTTAAGACATTGACAAATTTATCATCCTTAAGGAAAGGGAAAAACTGGAAACGCATAATAGGATCCCTGTAATATTGTATAAAGACATAAATCAATAAACTAATAAAATTACACAAAAGCTTGGTATCACATTGCATGTTTGTATAGATAGATAGATAGATAGATAGATAGATAGATAGATAATTCTATTTTACTTCTACTTCTATTGTTTCACCTCAATTTTACTTATATTACAAACTTTACAATGTCTACAGTGTATGTTCTTGCTATTAAAGAGGTGATTTAAGAACTCATTTAGGTTATGGAACAAAATGAATGAATCTGTTCAGCAGATTTACCTTCCTGACAGTCTGTCCATGCATTTTGATTTTTTATATTTTGTTTTGCTTTCTGATTAATTGGTTTTTCATTCATCCATTAACTTGCCTTCCCCACCACTGTAAAAAACTAAAAATGGTTATTGACATTTAACATCAAAAACATCATCGGCTCTTGCTGTTGGCAACATCCATCCATCCATCCATCCATTATCCAAACCGCTTATCCTACTGGGTCGCGGGGGGTCCGGAGCCTATCCCGGAAG
>JABFEA020000039.1:4996129-5020655 GCA_019775915.2 Cyphomyrus plagiostoma
GAGTCGAACGCCTCAGCGCTGAGAAGCCCGGATCAGCGCAGTGACGCACGGCGCTGTCCAGAGACGCACGGCGCAGCACAGAGACGTACGCCTCAGCCCAGAGACGCACGGAGCAGCCCAGAGACACACGGAGCAGCCCACAGACGCACGGCGCAGCACAGAGACGCACGTCGCAGCCCAGAGACGCACGGCGCAGTCCAGAGACGCGCCGCGCAGCCCAGAGACACACGCCGCAGCCCAGAGACGCGCCGCGCAGCCCAGAGACACACGCCACAGCCCAGAGACACACGCCACAGCCCAGAGACACACGGAGCAGCCCAGAGACACACGGAGCAGCCCAGAGACACACGGCGCAGCCCAGAGACACACGGAGCAGCCCAGAGACACACGGCGCAGCCCAGAGACGCACTGAGCAGCCCAGAGACGCATGGCGCAGTCCAGAGACACACGGAGCAGCCCAGAGACGCACGGAGTAGCCCAGAGACACACAGCCCATGCAACATTGAGCGCAGCTTCTACCATTACACATGACCAGTCGTCATACTAAGTCACTGTCCTATCATGGGGTTGCTTCACAGCAGTAAACAGATCATTAATCATGTTTGGTGTGTTTCATTAAGATGGGCTGTCACTCGGGACCAGTGGGTGACTAAACCATAGGCAAACTTAGATAGAAAGCTATCTCAGGGCCATATGTCAATTCCCATGACATACACTGCATTACAGCAACAAAAGGGCCCTCACAAATCTGGAAATCCCTCACAATGCAGTGCACTAGATAACGACAGTAGTGTCTAACCCAAAATCATCAGTGTGAGGATAAAACAATAGGAAAGTTAATCGCCAGGTTTAATCTTTTGACAAAAATTGCACCAAGAAATTAATTACAAGGCCTGAGATTAGTCATGAAGCTTACAATTGAAAAAGACAAGCATCCCCCAATATGACATTAAACAAACATACTGGAGTAATATTTGATTAAATTATTATGCTTAAATTATATTTGCTGGTCCCCCCAAGGGTGTGTTGACCTTTTGCTGAAAATCAGATTGGATTAATACCTAAAAGCAGGAAACTGGGAAGGATGGAGAACACGCTGGAACGTTGAGACCTCGGCACGACAACAGTGATTTACGAAGGGATCCCACCACGTTCTCCAGCACCTCCTGCCTCAGGTCACTAAGATAAAGCAACTGTCTTCCATATAAATCTTCAAAAAAAGTGAATAATTCTAAGGCCTAGAAGGACACAGCTGGAAAATGTATTTAGTAGATAATCCCAACGGCTGTGGTTAACATACAGCTGTACTCATGGACTCATGGAATACTCATGGAACTGGAAATTACTACAGCGTAAACTAAAGTTTGACACGAGTGTCAATTGACTAATATATGTATATATTTATATATTGTGAAGAGTCTTCCATGTATATTTTGAAAAAGTACAGTGACAATGACAGTGGGAATCACAGAATCTCTGCATGTGCCAGGGTAACCCTTACCGTTCCTCACATGGTGGAATATGCTGATGGGCTGAAACCTGAAGATATACATTACACAAGCCTTATCATTTGTAAAACGCAAAAAGGCTACAGCTTCATACCTTGCCCAGTGTGTGCGTGTGCGTATAAACCAACACACAGACCTCTAACTGTGAATGTAACAACCAGGAGTAAAGAATTCCCAAGTCCCCCTGTCTCGACAACAGCACACAAATCCTTTTCTGCTGAAGACAGCTGAGGTGTTGGAGAATAACAGATGAGAGGAGGCTAATGTTTGCTGGTTTGAACAGCAAATTCAGAGTGGATGCATCAGTTCATGTTGAGACATGAAAAATCGCACAGGACAAGACCCAGTATCAACAAAGGAATACAGCCTATCAGAACGCGGCCAGCAGACAGAAACGGCAGCCGGTGTGTCAGATCCCGCTGTACCATAAATCGCTGAATTTCTGGATGAAAAAGCTGACCCACCTCGTGCCTTTGTCACCCATGGCGATGCGGATCTGGGCACAGCTGAGAGGAGGTGGCGAGGCAGAGCCGAAGGCAGCGTTCCCTCTCAGAGCCAGCCGGGTTGGGAAAGTGTCGTGTGTGTGTGTGTGGGGGGGTGTCCGTCGCGTCAGACTGCCTCCCTGCCTGCCTTCTGACCCGTCCGGATGAATTAAAAAGGCATCTCTCACAGATGTGCTGAACAGGCTGATCGGCAGCGGCTCGCTCCGCTGACTCCTAGAAGAATCCACACAGTGAATCTGCTTCGTGTAAAGGAAGCTGTGCGGGGGATCAGGGATCCTGAGATGATAAAAGCCAGAAATCCCCGTCTACAGGAATCACAGTGCTGCTCCAGCGCTCCGCCTGTCTCTATGGCTTTCTCTCTCTCTCTCTCTCTCTCTCCCCCCCTCTCTCTCTCTCTTCCTCGTCACTCCCTCATTTCCTTGCTGTCTCCCTTGCTTACTCACTGATTGAATCTGGCACGTGTGTCTGCGCGTCTAAATGAATATGAAACTGTCACGGTACCAGAAACAAGTCCAGGCTTCACTGATCTCAAAACCTAATGGCCTGAGATGAAAACAGATGGGGGGGCAGGGGGGGGCACACCCGATCTATGTCAATTTCAAATCACATCTCTATAGTACAGTCCTCACTGGGACTGACCCAATGATTTCATTGTATTATATGAATTATCCGTTCCAAATGACATTTTTCAAAAAGTAAACTTTCCTAAATACGTAACTTTCTTCAGGATACTACTATAAACCATACAAACAATCGGCAACTACAAATTCATCATCACACTGCGATTTCCCACATACACGAAAATGTCAAGAATTATCGAGGTTACCAAGAGGGCAGGGTGCTGAAGATGTCAGCTATCGGTGTCTTGAGATTGAGACGTCAGATGAAAACAGATGTAAAGCGACGACGGACCACATGCTTGGAGGATGTGTGATTTAAGAGCGAAAAGAACATCAAGATAATTATTTATGGTAAATCCTTAAAACTGTCTTCCCTTCCTAAGCTGCTTTCTTCAGAGACAGAGCAAATTATACAAAATGCTATTTTTGTGGCAGAAGTGTCTTTGCGCCGACGCACGCCAGCTGTTGTGGGCACAGCACATGCTGAACACAAACTGATCTCTAAAAGCTTCATCCACTTCCTACTCATTTGCATGTTTAAACATATGGGAGAAAGGCAACTGTAAATTCGTCATGATGGCTTTTGGGTTCAACGCTAGGTCTAAAAAAAAATCATGTAATTAAATGGCATACGATTTGTTTCTGTTATATTGTATGTTTCCTGATCTAAGTCAGTCGGACAGTTTGAGCCACAATAATCCACCTACCCATCCAGCCATCCTTCAGCCATTCATTATGGATAGAGTTGTTCCACAATGATGTCATCCACATATAGCCCTGAGGTCAATGAATATATTTTATAAAAGACCAGTTGTTGAAGTTACAAAATATTTGTATGGATTATGAGACATTTTTGTGGGCTTATGTCCCTGGTTTTCAGAAGGTCATGCTGTTTTCAGTGTAAGTTATATGTGATATGAACTAAACACAATGAAAATCGAGAACAGATGCAAGACAAACAGATTTTGCTAAAGTATTTTATTCATGTGCAACATACACAGTTTCTAAGAAAAGAAAAGTCAAAACATTTTTCCCCAACACTAAATCAAAGAAGGCACTTGTTTAATGATGGTATTTGTATACCTATATACATTTCTTTAAAAAGTGAAATCAAATTTATAAATCCACAACTCTACCAAAGGAAAAACTGTCATGTCTGTTTATTAAAATTCAGCACTGCTGATGACTACAATGTGACCACATTAGCCAAAAAAGACCATCCAATAAGAGAATATTAACTTTCGACTCACGGCTGAAGTGAAGCATCACTTAGCAGCTGAGATCTAATCAAAATGGCTTTTCTCCACAGATACTTACTCATACTTAAAAACCAAAACAATATTTCTTTGCAAAAAAAAATGAAATATTTTCATTTTAACATTGCAGCAAATTGCTTAATTTGTAATCAATACTTTATTATTATTTTCCACCAGAAACATTGTTAGTTATAAACACAAATGATATTACTGTCCCTTCAAAAACAATCTCCAAAATGAAACTGAACTGTGTATGGGACTAAGTGCTGTTTTATTTATATTTTTAATGCTATTAGAATTAATGCAGTTTACAGCCCAGAGCCAAGGAACCATGTCAGTTGTGCTTATGTTTCTGAGGCAATCAATCCACTGTTACCACAAGAAAAAAAGAGCATGATAAAATAATTAGGGGAAGGAAATTCTTACGATCAAACTAATCGGTGCAGTTTGCAGAGCAAATCTGACTGTAAACCTAAGAAGCGGTTTCCCATGAAAATCCTTAAAGATGACAGAACAAGGCCATGTTCTAGAGAGCTGACAGGTTTCTATAAGGCCATGTTCTATAAGGGGCAGGTTTCCGTTGTGCATGTATCTTTATTTACACGTTTTATGAAACACCCTTGCAAACACGCGTTCCATGAAAGCCTAGACAGAAAAGTCTCTTGTTCGCCAAGAGTTTTCTGGCAGCGCGACGATTCTGCTCTTTTTTTAGGGAATCACTTTAGTTTTAGTTGACGTAGCCTGTTTGTTATCTGATATGTTTGCTACCCTGGTTCAGTTTGCTGTATATTAGTAAACTATTTTCTGTATCAGACTCATGGATGTGTTATGTGTAAATCTGTAAATGTGTACAAGCCAGGTTCTAGGTAACCTAAGGCCCATTTGACAGTGATGATTAACTGGCTTTGTCCTTCGGCGTGGGTGGATTTTAATGTGTCGTTGTGAAGAGTTTGTATGCCCCACCAGCACGTGTGTCACAGTCTGTGCCCCAGTGTGTTATGGGAAAACCGACTGCAGGCATCACAGCAAGAGAAAATCTGACCCATGGCGAGGTCATCTCCATACCGTGACAAAGTGCCCGATGAGAAAAGATGCTGAAGACCATCACTTCAGCCTTGAGCCATGCAGCTCTTTTCCACGTCACAAAGAAAAGCTATTATGTGCTATTTTCGACGTCTTCCAGGAAAACACACGGGAGACGAGCAGCTGAGAAAGATTCTGTTTGCCCATAAGCAACATGACCTTAAGGCTGCACAAGTGAAAACATCATGTGCTTCCAATTGCAGGCATAAGGAAACTTCAAAGGATGATGTGTCCTTGCTGCTTCTTACTAAAGCAACTGCACTCGTGGTTTAGGGAGTCGGACGTGTGGCCCTTTCGCACTGCCATCATGACCATCAAACCCAACTTGTTGGCTGTCCTGTATATTTGAAGGTGGCAGAGAGAAACACTGCTGGTTATCTGAGGCAGGAGTCCGGCGTGCGTGATACCACAAGACATCGGGGTTGTCCAACATCATCCAGGGGAGCAACGGCCGTACCCACCCATCAGATATCGCTCCACAGGACCGCCCGCCGACTTTTGTCCACGCTAACCACATACTCCCCGGAGACTGACCAGGACACGGCGTTGATGGAGGAGCTGTGGGAGGTGGGGCATGTCAGTCCGCTCACCACATATAAGCACATCAGTTACGAGTTTGCAAAGTACGTAGCGGACGCCCCGTGACCTCAGCTTGTCATTTCAAACTAAACCGAATGATTCGAAATGCATCGCTGTTTAATCTTAAGTGATGAGTCTGGAATGACAGCCAAGCGAGGAATGGGAAGGATGCGCCCGTCCTTCGGAAGCCCCGGCGCGGCGTTCGCCCTGAATCCTAACTAACTGAATGGATGCCCGCCTGGTTGGCTGCCATCCAGAAGGATCCCTATTGAAAGCACACAAGCCAGAGAGGAAAGATGGGGGTGGGCGGCAAAGCAGGAAGCTGACAAGCGCTCAGGGGGCAGGATGCAGCCACGGGACACGCAAAGACGAGGCCGGAATGCCGAAGGGACAACGGACTCTGAAGAACATCTGCGAGGCCTTCCTGGAAGGTGCCCCTGCTGTAGCGGATGTCATGGAGGGACCGCGGCCTGCGAGGGACCACTTACTTGTGCTTGTCAGGAAGACATGTCTCCAGGTTCCCAGTGTTCACATTCCAGATGTAGACCGCCCCATCTGCCGAACCGGCCGCCAGATAGCTCCCATCGGGGCTTTGGGGGGTCGGAAGGGTAGAGGTAATGTCTACAGTCAGACCAATGGTTTTCCAACACTATGGACACCAGTGTGATCATCTTCCTCCACGTTTATGGAAAAGATACACTGAGTAAATTGGAAGCGTGAGTGGTCTATTGTGTGAGTTCCCTGTCATGCAGTGGGATCTCATTCCGCTGCTGAACAAAAAACAGCACTGCTGATGACTACAATGTGACCAGCTTATGCTGGTAGCTGGTCTAAGATGTCCCAGCTCTTGCTGCTCTTTCACAGTTTAGCTGGGTGGGTCACCAGTTGGTCATGCTGGTGTGGCCCGCCAAGCAAGCTGGTCATGCTGGTACGATCAAGTAAATCAACTAGAATGACCATCATATGCTGGTATCACCAGCTAAACCTTCAAACCAATCTGCGAAAGCACACATTAAGCTGGTCAGCTACCATGAGTTTTTTCAGCAGGGTACTGAGTGTCCAGGACTGCTCTTGGGAGATGCTGATACTAACTGAGTAAGCTGCCATAGAAATTGGGTGGATAGACGTAAGGAACAGTTTCACTTAAAAAAAAAAAAAGCTCTTCTCTATTCCAGGTAACAGGATAGAGAGACAGAAAGGGGCAGAATTAAGTCCTACGAGCTAGACGGCCATCATAAGATACAGCAGTTTTGTGATGGGTAACGACATGAGCCGACAAAGCACTGTAAGATATGCCTTGCTGGTATGTGGAGCCCAAGAGGGGGTTCCTATTTACGGTTTATGAACTGTACCGTGCAATACAGACTGACCCAGGAGGTCTGTAAACCCAGGTAGACGGCAGAATACTATGACGTACAGCACAGAGATACGCCGTTAGAGAAACTGCATGCATGGCTGGAAATTCAGTGCAATCCAAATAGCGTAATAAACTGTAAACACAGAAAGCTCTCAAAGAATCTCATAAAAAGGGAAATCAGCACCACGGGGGGGGGGGGGGGTCAGCGTAAGAGATTATTCTGCCTCTTCGATCTGAAAGGTCAATTGACGAGGACTCACGCCTGCTTACCTGAATATAGCTTTAGTGGTGTCAGAGCCGCACTTAAACCCGTCGGCCCTAAGAGAAGCAGAAATATCATGGGCGGAACACAAATTCTGCACTACGCTCTACCAAGTCAGAGAGGGATGCCACATTCCTCAGAAGAGAGCAAACAGAAGCCATGTTTTACATGGTGACAAACAGTGATGGCGAGTGAAGTAAATAACACTCGACTTAACTAAAGCACACCAAGCAATCTTGCAGAAGAGCTTCAACACTGAGGGGAAATGTTAAGTGAGCTGGTGGCTGAGCCAGAGCATTGGGGAGAGTCACTGACACCTACATTATCAGCTTCCTACATTATCAGCTTCCTACATTATCAGCTTCCTACATTCTCCTCTGAAATCCACAGTACCAGCCAATTAATTCACTGTGAGAACAGCCAGTATGTCACCTCTTCAAGTTCAGGCTGGATTTCGTCAATCCCTTTCTTTTACTTCAAAGTAACATTCCTCTAATAACATTCCTCTAATAATTTTGTACTGTATTGTATTTGTATTGTACTGTATTACTCTCTGACACTATATTAAGTACACATGCTCTGCTTAGGATTCAGAATCAATGAATTTTCTCCATGCTTATTTGGTAACAGAACTGCATGTTAATAATGGCAGAAATGCCCCAGGTAGTGAAAAGGGTTAATCCATCCGTTTGGGTCTCTACTGATCATTTGATAACCCAAAGATTGATGGCAGGCTGTGTGTTGGAGGTAGCCATCATTGTACACCGCAACGTGGCCAAGCTCAGAAGACTACCTGAACGACCTCCTCGAGCTGCTCATCCTGATGTCCACCACCTGCAGGCTCTCGTCCCTGGAGCAGCTCAGCAGCTGCTTGTGGTCAGGGCAGAGGTCCATGGAGGTGACCCTGTCCTGCAGTGGGATCTCCTGGGTGCAGCTGGCCGCCCTGGGAGAAGAGCAGGTTCTGGGATTACGTGGGTGTGTGCGTGTGAGTCGCATCAGAAGAATAGCAAAGGTTCTACCCGTTTCAGGCTACAGAGACACGCTGAGGTGAGATGTCTGTGACGGGGAGGCACAAAAATCCGAAGATCCTACAATCGGAAAACTCTAGGACTCACGCTAATGAATGAAGACACACTTATAATTAAAACCGGCTCACATTTCTATACGCTGCGGAATACTGAAGAATCCCATTAAGACGGGAGATGGCTATGTAGGCCGGCTGTTGCTAGGCAACCGTGGAACGTAAGGGCTGAGACGGCCGCTGTAGGATTCATGAGAGCAGCTTCTGGCAAACGAAGGCTTTATCTTTATTAGGGTATGGTACGCGATCAGAGGGCTGGCACACACACACAGCAACCCAAACAGCAATGAGGGTGATACTGTGTTACTGGGGTGCCGCGTGCCACAAACACGCTGAGACATGTCTCTGCGTATTCCGCATGCATCTGTAAGGCCAACTCAGCTCCAATGTACCATTCTAGTAAGAAAAAAAAATGCAAATATTTTAACAAAGAACACGTAGAGATACTAAATGAAATATTTTTTTAATCAACTTATAAAATGCAACGCAGAAGAGTGGCATTTAAGATGTATTCAATGTGCTAAAGACATACATAGTACCATTTTGTTACATAGTAACGGTGCTTCAGAATGTTAGCCTCCCAGCTCTTCCTGGAGAGTGCTGATGTCATTTCTTCCCAGGGAGTGCTGATGTCATTTCTTCCCAGGGAGTGCTGATGTCATTTCTTCCCGGGGAGTGCTTATGTCATTTCTACCCGGGGAGTGCTTATGTCATTTCTTCCCGGGGAGTGCTGATGTCATTATCGTGCACATAGGTGTCCCGATAACATCAGGAGCTAATGAATATGTGCACCATTAGTGATTTAAGTTTACTCTCCATATGAAAAGCCTCAGTGACCAGGACAGGTCGGATGGCAGCGGCTCCTCGTTAATGGTGAGGTCACATGACAACTGGACAATTAATGACCCGAAAAGTAGGACGGCTTTTAGGCCCTGGGGGGGCGCTCGTCACAGCACGGCATATTTTAATCCGGGATCTGCATTTTGATTAATACATTGCGAAACATTGATTTGACTAAAAGAATTAGCACAACCAGAAATACAACTATACCTATGAATACAAAAGCAAAAGCATTTGTCTTTAAGTTACCTGTAATATGGAATTAATCATCCCTCATACATGACATAAAACACATTCACGCTATCTGGATTACTTCCTGGGCTGTGAATGGCCCATCTAGTCATTATACTTGTACTATACGTTAAACAGCTGAATTTCAATGCAAATCCATTATTCCATTACTTTCAATTTATTTCTTAAACTGTTTAATTGAGGGATTACTGCACATAATTAATCTGTATCATTTATAGATTCTTCCTTAAAATGGATCTACGGAGGCCACCAGGGGTCATCTTAGCTTCTCACCTCTAGCCGGATATTTTTTGTATGCTAGTGTCCTAAGAACACTTTTCATTCTACACTTTCAATTTCATCAGGGGATCGATGTCTTCACGCCATTTGTCTGCTGCCACCTCTCGTACCTGCTGTCCCAGAAGCGTATTTTTCTGTCGTAGTGCCCACTGATGATGAAGTACTCTGTGCAGACCACGTCGCTGCAGTAGGATATAACCTCGATGGTCTGTATGCCTTCGGAGACACGGGGAAGACAGACGACGCATAAGACACGAGGGAATATACAGGGTAAAAAAACCGACCCTGTGCTTTCCAGGGGTGGGGGGACTGGGTTTATGAGGGAAGGGAAAATAGCCACTATTCAAATAACTAGAACCATCCATCCATCCATCTCCCAGTCATAGATTTGCCCTGGAACCTCTCTCAGGAATCGCACGGCTCCTGGCAGGGGAAGAGACCGGAGGCCTGTCCATCACAGGGCACACAAATAGGATCAGGGACTCTTATATTAAAATACATGCTGTTTCTTTATTTGACATAATTTGAATAAAAAATGCACTGTTTACATCGTATGTAATTAGTCACAAATGCTTTTATCAGAAAATGACTAACTTCAGCTGATTTCATACCTAATTTTACCACTACAGAACAGATCACCACAGTGTTAAGCGTTGAAGTCACACTGAGGGTCCAACAGCACCCCTCAGCGGGCGTGTGACTCACAGGCAGCCCGCTGGAGGTCCCACACCTTCACGGTCCTGTCGGCGCTGCCCGTAACCACCTGCCTCAGGCTGCACTTGAACTTGGCGGCCGTAACCTTGCGCGAATGGCCAGTCAGAGTGAACTGCAAGACAGGGACGACGTGCTCAGGACCAGGGTGCCGACGCAGCGACCGGCCCCGCCACACCTCCCCAGTTACAGACGCAGGCAGAAAAACAACAATACAAACAAACTGCAGCCCTTCCCTTCATATTCCATCCACCTTCCAACCCACTTATCCTACTGGGTTGCGGGGGGTCCGGAGCCTATACCGGAAGCAATGGGCACAAGGCAAGGAACAACACTGGATGGGGGGCCAGCCAATCGCAGGGCACATTCACACACCAACCACTCACACATGCACACCTATGAGCAATTTAGGAACTCCAATCAGCCTCAGCATGTCTTTGGACTGTGGGGGGAAACTGGAGTATGCAGAGGAAACCCCACGACGACACGGGGAGAACATGCAAACTCCACACACATATAACCCAGGTGGGGACTCGAACCCAGGTCCCAGAGGAGTGAGGTAACAGCACTAACCACTGTACCACCATGCCGCCCCCTCGCTTCATATTCTCCCAGAAAAATGTTTTGATTTGCCTGCAATTTCATTTCTATAGCTGTGACTCCTGCGACATCTATGCTGTAAACTTTGCATGTTCTTCCAAATTATAAATTCTGTATCCTTAACTAAGATCTAGAACAAAAAAACGCTTCAGTGATGGAAACAGGACAACGCACGGCATGCTGCCATCAAAGCAACCACTTGTTTTCCCACACAATTTCTGCATTTTTCTCCACACAGGACGCTGGCTGCACACAATGACAACAAGCAGCACTGAATCTGTTTGTTCACTGGGCAGCTGGTTACCTTGGGTGAGCAGCTATCCAGCCTCCAGAAGAGGGCAGACTTGTCGTATGATGCTGCTAGAATTTTGGTACCCTATAATTTAAGAAAATGGGAATTACAACCAATGATTTGCTTTTCCTCCCAAAATAAATGCAAAGAAATTAAATATGTTCAGTACATTTTGTGTAAATGGTCACTGATTCAGAATGTTTCAGTGGATGGGAGAAGTATACAGTAAAAATGTTCTATTAAATTAGAATATACAGGCAGTCTCTAGATTACAAACAAGATCCATAACCCAAATTTGTCTGTCAAGCCGAGTTTGTAGATAAGTCGGTAAAAAAAATTGTAATAATAATAACTATTAACTTGAATTTTTAATGTAATGTAATATGGATTTATGGTAGTCCGTGCATATGTAAAAGTTATCCGTAAGGTGGACGTTCTTAACCTGGGGACTGCCTGTACAAAAAAATAAATAAATACTTACAGTTGGGTCAAACTCAATACTTGTTATTCCCTCATTACTGCCATCTAGAGTTCCTCGGTTTTGTAACGTTCCTGTGACCAAAAACAATGTGTTTAAATAGTTGAAATGTCTGACATATGCTGCTATTGGTATATAAAAGCATTACTTCATATGAGCACCTAATACTGTTTGACATTGTTCATACAGTTACTGCTGTTATGTAACATTAGACTTTCTTTAGTTAGTTAATCTACACAATACTCTCTTATTACTAATCTGTCCAAATGCAAATTTCTTTTGGTGACAGATCTTAATGTACTCTATTGCCACCTGCTGGACATCCATATTACACAGCTGTAATTAATAGATACTCGGATAGCACGACCATACTGCCATCTGCTGGACGTTAAGGTGTCTCAGTACCTGCACTGATGTCCCAGAGTTTGATAACTCTGTCTGTGCCCCCGGTAGCCAGCAAGTTAGAGCTGGAGCTGAATCGCACAGCATTAATACCCTGTTCATGTGCATCCTAGAGACCAATAGGCAGGAATTAAGCAGAAGAAAACACAGCAACACAAATCTAATTTTTAGATTTTTGTTTGCAGAACATCCTGGCGAAGTCTGGGGTTGGACGATATTCATACTGTCATACCTACTGGACATTTCACACCAGTATAAGGTATATATCCTCCTGAGACCCGAGGGAAAAAGTGTCTTTCAATTGAAGGTTATTTGTCTTTGGAGGAAATAAGACATCTTACAATTTAGATTTTTTTCAAATTTATTTTTATTTTTAATTTCACAGCATGTCCTCTTTAGTGTACAACAGGGATAAATATGTTTCCTAACATCAGTGAAAAGATAGATGCAAAAATAAAATGTCCACTACAATGGACATAAATTAATGGGAGGGGGCTACGATGGTTTTAAACTATTTTTTTTTTTGAAGGACATCACCCAGGCTACTGTAAACTCTGGAATCGGAGAGGGCCTAAACGGGCTCATCGGTGTGGGAGCTGAGCACTGGAAAAAATGTGGAGACAACTCCTTGTTGAAGAGTTAAAAGATCACCCTTCATTTACTGTCACCACTGTCGCTGCCCAAGCTGAGCACCTGCCCGATTTGTGCCCGCATGCGCACTAGGTTTCACGTTTGCTGCGCGTGCCCCAGCGGTCTGATACCACAGCAATGTCACATCAGCTTGAAGTCGTTCTGGAGGACACGCCCCTTTTTGGGGAAAGATAAAGCAGTAAAACTGGCTGGCAGCTAACAGGAGATAGGGGTTTTTACCATGCCTAATAGTCGCTGTGTTGTGTCCTGCACCGTCAATAGTAAAACACACCCACACATTCCATTCTCCCTGCTAACAAGTAGGAAAAAGGAGATCAGACCAGGAGACTATGACAGAAATGTTACGGCTCCAGGTGGAGGGAGTACCTTGAAGGATACCTAGGGGACCCTGATTGCAAATTTGTTTATGTCTACAGCAAATACCTAAGCACTGGTAAATCAGATGTGTGGTCTACATTAAATAATTATGCAATACAGGTACACAATAGGCTATGAAATAAAGCTGCTAAACTAGATCTGAACATTAACTGCTGTAAAGTAAACAACGTGGAGGCACTAAGAAGGGAGCTACATGTAACTCTATAGAAAACAAGAAATCGACAAGAAATCGACCCGGAGACTCGATGGTGTCGTTATAATCGTCAGGATATGACGAAACCTTCCGCCATTGAGTGGGATCGTTAATCTATTCCGATGGACACTGACCACCACCGTAAAGTTTATTAAAATACTGACACCTGCCATCGGCCCCCAAAGTACGTAACTCCCCTGATCGCTCACCTTAACTTTCACCATTTTTAAAATGTTAACATATTGTCTTGTCTAACACCTATGATCTCTGTTAGTCACCATTCAAATTCCAAAGTTTTTGTTCCCAAAAAGGAGAGGTAACCACGCCACAGCATAAAAGTCCACAGGCAGGTATTAGACGAAGCAGGATTTCTCAGTTAGCTGGGTTAATTAAGCTAGAAGTCATGATTGTCCAATAGGAATGATCCTTAGCTAAACTCTTATTGGACAATCAAGACTTCTAGCTTAAGTAAACCCAGCTAACTGAATAATACTGCTTCATAGAACATCCCAAGATTGTTCTGGACCATCTTGTTTCCCTGGCATGAACCTACGCACGCATGGTATTCTTTGATTTATTTTTTTATCTTATCATCATCGCTAAACACTGCACTACAACATCACCTCAATACAGCATCTCCGTATGGGTTTTCTAGAAAGTGGTGCGATGGTGTTTATTTATATCATGACAAGTAATACCTTTGGGATTCATGAGCACCAAGGAATGCCGTAATACCACACGAGCCTAATCAACGCAAACTAATGACACACATACAAGCGATAGAAAATCATGACACACGCGTCATTTTAATTTTTCACGCATGACAAAAGTCGAAAAACTTGTTCTGGAAGGTGTGTCTGTGTGTGTCTGTGTGTGTGTGTGTGTGTGTGTGTGTGTGTGTGTGGGGCGGGGGGGGGGAACCATCGAAGGATGGCATGCTTACCAGCACATGTAAGGACCTGCAGGGTACCCTTGCTGCCAAACAGACTCTCATGGGGGCACAGAAGTCCTCCTCCAGACTGCAGACTGAGTTCCCGCGCCTCTTCTTACTGGGGAGAGAGCACACCACAGCTTAGCATTTCACTGCGATCCGACGCAAAGTGTAGAATGGCGACGGAGCAGAGGAGCCTGGAGGACTAAACGACGGCTGTGTGCTGTGACCCTCTAGCTATTCGAGCACAGAGAGATGGTGACGCCGCCATCCATCACACTCCGGCTCAAGAATGTGAAAGAAAAAGTTTAATATTTCCGGAGCGACGTACTCAAAGAGTTCTTTGATAGAATCGAGAATCCGAGGTGAGGAGGCTGAGGCAGACCTGGAAAGGCATCAGATATTAGTTTGCACTGGGAAAAAAAAAACACACACACACACACCATACTAGCAAGCTTAATTACAGTGTCCCAAAGCAAAGAAAATTATGGTGAAAATTAAATGAGATAATCTCTGATTAGTCTGATAAGTAGATAACAGAATTAGCGAAAAGACACATATATGTATTTCTGAAGCGCAACGTGGGACCCAGCGAACGCAGTGACGTTAAAATGCTGCGAATGTCCATCCCTACCTAAAGGGCCTTGTATGGGTTTTCTTCGGCTGCTCATCCATCTTAGCCTTAGGGGGCGCTGTTGCTGTTGGCAGGGTGTCACAAGGGCTGCTGCAAAGCAGTAACATTATGTGAGTGCATTCGGCGCAAACTGTACGATGTCAGAGCGACGAATGGGACACCCTGCGGTCCTGAGGCACATTTGCAGACCAGGACTCCGAATGAGCTCATCACCCGCGGCTGATCAAGCGTGACCCTGACCAGGCTTGGAAGACGAATGGACAGATGGAAAAGCAGGTGAGACCCCGATGAGATTAACTTTTCATTGTCCTGCAGGAAATTTGTTTCGGACACATCCTGCAATTGCTATCGATAAAAACCAACAACAGATAATGTGGCACATAAGGCATAAGCATACAAGTAGGCCAGGGCTGAGAACACGCGCCTTATAGACAGCTCATGACTTAGTCTACCCGGGCACCCCCCGTTAGTTTATTGTCAATATGTACCCCCGGGTATTTGTAAGAATTGACCATGGCTATCTTATAGCTGTAAATAGCCGCCGTCGAGTGATATCTAGGAGACCTGACGTCCCAAAAGAGACGAAGAGGAAGGGTGAGGGCGTGAGCTCCTTTGGAAAGCTCCGCCCCCCCAGCAAGGCACAGCTGAGTCCTGTTCACCTCATGGTGCCTTCATCTAATTACCAGGGTGAATTTCTGCTCCCCAGAGCTAAGAAGTTAAGCTAGTCTCTGTGGGCCCTCAATTACGCGTGATTTCCCCAGAGTCCCCGCTAGCTGCCCCCGGGCTGGCTAATCAGGCACCCAGCGTTACACCCTCCACTTACCCACACTCCCGCATCTTCTCCTTGGCCGCGGTCTTTGGCATTCCAGCCATTCTTGCACTGTTTGTAGGGGGAGTTCAGGTAAGCAGATGGCAGACTACATGCCCATATACACACACTCAGAGTACCACACTGGCTATACACACACGCAGCATCCAAAAATATAACAGCATAGTGTTTAATACATTTACCAATTAATGGGTATTTTGATTACTAATCATACTTTAATCATTTTTTCCTTTTAATTTTAATCATCTCATTTTTCATCTTGTAGTTGTAAAAGTTGACAGACACTCTGTAACGTATTTTACACACACTGAAAATATCAGTCCCCCCCCCCCCACACGGGACGGACAGTGATTGTGGTCACTGCACGGTCACTGCAGCAGAGAGGTAATTGCGGTGGGGTGACGTACCGGACCCTCTTCTCGTTTTTGCTGTTCATCCTGGCGGCGGCCAGCTGCTTCTGCCGGATCATGTCCTCCAGCAGCTCGGTGCCCTGCATTTTCTCCTCGCGGAATTTCTCGTCCATGGCGTGGTGCTCCCTCAGCAGCGCGTCGTACTCCTGCTTCAGCCGGCTGTTCCCGTCGCGCACCTCCAGCACCTCAGCCTGCAGCTTCCCAAGGCTGCACTCCGCGGCCTCTAACTGCTTCCTCAGCTCACTCATCCTGGCGCGAGACCGAGGACCGTGAGCCGTTCCCTTCACAAACCGGGCCGGCTACTGTCCACGCTTCACACATGCACGTCTCAAGTACAGATCAGTGGTGCTCAACCTTTCTTGCTCCGCGACCAAGTTTTTACCATGCGGCGTAGCCTTTATCAGGTGAATTAACGCTATGATCAAGCACGCAGTGCACTCTGCGATTTACGCCAATCGATGCCTATCACACAAATCTGACTGGATATGCCAGTAAATTTTAAATTAAGCATCTGTGGTTTGGCCTCTTGGATTGGCTGAGTGTTCATTAGTTTCGCGCTAATCATTTGCAGACCCCAGACCCATTAATAAGGGTTAATTCTAGGACTGGGGCTGGGAAATCTGATTGTGGATCAGCATAGGAGTTTGGTTTGAAAATGTTTACATTTCCAGCGCTGCCTTGCGAGCCTTTCAGAACTTGCCGTGACCCAAATTTGAGTCGCAACCCATGGGTTGAGAATCACTGACATAGCTTAACCAATGTTATGAGCTGCTGCATTGAACTGTAATACTGAAAAGTATTCCTGATACGTTATACCCCACTCACTCTAACAGCCTTCCACCAACCTCATTCAGTCACCTTGGCAGATATTAATGCAGACAGAGTCATCTGCAGGGATGTCGAACCTTTCTTTGAAATGGAAGATGAAAAAGCTCACTTGGTATACTGCTCATCTAGGATGGAGGCTTTGATTGTGATCTTCTGCTGAAGTTCCACAACCTTGTAGGCCAACTAGAGACATGAAACAGAGACTGAATGGTTCTGCTTCATGTCCTGCCATGAAGTCACTTTAATTAAAGCAAACATAAAGTTACTGTCAGATTAGGAATTTCACGCCATTTTAACAGCTTGTCTTGTTTGACAGAAGTATCGAACCACAAAGCATAGCAATCACTGTGATGTATGCGCAGCTTGGACGTGCATCAAGCACTGAGGCCAATCTGCATGATATTCCAAAGCGGTACTACGGATTAAAAGACATCTGTTAATTTTACAGCTATTCCGAGATTCAGATACATGACTGATAACTGCTGTCTGGACTTGCCATCAGAGGAAGTGACATCACAGAGAAGCCAATAAACACGACCCTTGGAGGAACCTTTAAGAAATGAAACAGGACTATAACTCTATAGCAGGGGAGGCCGATCTTATCCATAAAGGGCCGCTGTGTATGTGGGATTTCGCTGCAACTCCCTAATTAGATTGCTAATTATAGGAATGGTTGGCTGAAGAGTCCTCACACCTGGGATTGAACAGCTGACCTAAAGGTTACCCCAAAAGACAGCACACACACCGGCCCTTTGCGGATAAGATCGGCCACCCCTGCTCTATAGTAAGGAGAACGTCTGTAGCTAAAAATCAACATATAGTGTAAAGGAAACTGAGTACAGTAACAAAAAAAAAAAACAGAAGATGGTGTCACAATTTTATTAATGAATAAATTTTAACATACCTCCCCAGTTGTTTTTTTCAGGTCCTTTACTTTATCCTCATGTTCAGAAACTATTGACTCTTTTGAGGTATATGAAGGAACCCTGTAATATCCATACATAGCAGTTACTTGGAAAAAAATTAAGATCTTGATATCTGATCACTGATAACTGTTGAGTGACAGCATAATTCTGAGTGCCAGATCTTCTCATCAGTGAGCAAACAAAAACCATTCAATTTTTTCTAGGTACTGCAACAATTTCCTGGATGCGTTGACAAGAAAATGCCGATATATAGTACATACTTCCTCAAACTTCAGTTAAATGTGTTAAGCTGTCTGTCTCCTAACACCCACTACCCCTATCTGTTTTACACACAACAATGAAGTAGGCTATAGATAAAAATGCAGTCTCTGGTATAAAATGAAGCTCACTGTCATGCATTCCTGTGCCTGACTTACCTTGCTGCAGACCCCAAGATGCCTTGTGCGATCAAGATCCTTTGATTGGACTTCTCTAGCAGTGTGACATCTGAAAATAAAGGGGAACACAAATCGCACAGGGCTGAACAAATCACCCAAAGGAAGACCACACGTATATAGACTGACTGCGGTCCGACAGAAGGGTTTTTCCCGTTCCGCTTAATTCAGATCCAAAAGTACTTGTTTGCAACGAGATACATCAGTGTGCGATCTGTTCAAACGCACAGTGGGACACTTTGTACGCCATCTGGAGTGACGGTGCCATGGCATCTCCGTCGCTTATTTTTAATAAGGTGTCAGAGATGGTCATGTCAATAACAAACGCAGGTGCATAACAAAAGCAGATGCCCACATTTATGTATGCAACCAAGCGAGCCGCTGGATTTAATAGGCAGGAGTCAATACTTGGATTTTTGCAATGCGTGCATTGCAAAATAAGCCTTAGGGTGACCAAAAAGCCGAAACTGACACATATCCTGCCTTTGTAAGACCCGACATTTAATGAGGATACTCTAAATAGCTTTGTCATTCTCGTGCCATTTTCGGTTTCTAAAAAAATGCTTATCCGTCTGAAACTACTGAACAAAGCAATAAGTCATTTCCCTCAAAAGCATATCTTAACGGTAGGATAAATTCTGGAACATACATGACCGTATGACCTCCTGAAACATGATCTTCTGCGTCCTGTCCCGAAGTTTTAGTTGATGGATGATGTGATGTTTCCACGGATCGGCCATGGTCCTCGACCCCGTGTCCCGAGGCCGGGGCCCCGTTTTGCGGTGCCCCGTATCCTGACTACAGCCTCCGCTACTCCGGCTCCTTTCAGCTGCCTTTCATGCCCGTCGCTGCCAGCGTACACCCAGGCGCCTCTAGCAGCCCCACCAGCCTGCCCGACTAACCACTAAGATTTGTTTTTTTCTCTTTTTTTGTTTCTCTAGTTGTAGAGAGAAGCGTCATCGGCTGCATTAAAAACACACGCCGGGACACGCCCGTCCTGTCGCCTACGCACGCCATGTTAGTTGCACTTTTAGTTGTAGTTTATGTGGTAAATGCAGCTGTCGAGCTGTGTGCGATGCTGTATAAGTGCTGTAAGCGTGACATTTGGGGTTTTAGAAAATAAATAATAAATACGGTGCTGCTTCTCTGTCTGTTTAATAACTGTACTTAGCGGATCACCGGTTAACCCTTCACTTAGTCATGTGCCACGTCGTTAACGCGGTGGGGGGGGGGGACTCGCATTATTGAAATCCACAGTCCACAGGTCAGGTGGAATGACATTTTTAGCGGCAAAGGCTTGGTGCGAATATGCTTCTTTCCCAGGGGACATGTCAGAGCTATTTATTAGATTCTTCAGATTTCGTTTAACGTGAGAAGCTAAGCATGCAGCAGGTTGGAAGTCCTGCCTTGTAATGCATACGAGTATGAATATAACCCGGTGTGCTTTTGACATACTTTTACATGAGGCAGGAATCCACAAACTTAAAACAGGAAGATCGTGTGGTATGTCTGCGGGTTTTAGGTAGCATTCACATATAGCATTCTGGGAACAACAACTTAGCTTTGATCTGCAGAAGTTTGTACCTCATTTGAGAGCACACTTGGGCAAACACTGAATCCCTGCAAACTGCTCCAAAATAAATATTTAAAATCAGAGGAGAATCTGTGAGATGTGGGCTGCTGAGATGTGCAGTATAGCGATATGCCTAAGTGCAACACTACAAACACAATGTTTATATATAGCTTCAACTAATTTATGTTCCAGTTGAACTGCCCCAGTCAACAGTGGGAGGGAATAAGGAAGTGAGGAAGGCACTTGTGGACTGAAATCTACACTGTTGTGCTACATAAAATATTTTAATAAAACGTTTTAGTTTACTAAAAAAAAGGCAGAGACAATTGTGACGGGTACTGCAAAGCATAAAATATTTACAAATGAATGAATATGAAAAAAATATTCACACAAAAAAAAACCTGCACATCTGTATATTCGTGATTACAAAAACAACTCGAGACAACTATCAAGTGCAAAAAACTGTCTAGTGCAAATAAGGAAAGTTTTGCTGAACACCTTGCAACTACATAAAGCTACGCTGAACAGAGAAGATTCCGATTACACACCTGTAGCATCCAGCTTCACAACCAGAATTTAGACAGAACACTGTGCTTGGTTGCTTGCAATAGAACACTAGTGAGTGATGTAAACCACAGGGCTGCAAGCTAACAGATGTACCACTCCACTCATTCAATACTCTTAAAAGAAAAAGCATTTCACGACTGCCGTTAAAACCTCAGTGTATGTGACTAGATACACTAAGAATTTCAGGTGCTGGTTTCATTCAGAATACCATCTAAAATCATAAACCATGCATTACTGGGGGATGCTGACTATTGCATGGTAATGCAAGTATGAATACGTTTAAAAAATACAGATGAAAAACCATGCAATAAAAAAGCTAGCGCTTTCAAAAAGAGATGCGAGCTGTCTGTCCGTATATTGCTGTCTAGGTGTGAATACATCAGTTCACGGTCTGTCAATCAGGGAGTAAACTGGTGACAGAGACCCAAGGCTGTCAAATTCCAGGACAGCCTTTACATACTGTACTATGTAATCATGGAGGAAGAGCTTCTCCCAAACCAACAGGAGGAGGAATTACTGTGCAGTCCAGCAGATTTAGCCCATTTCCCACTGGGTTAAATCAGGCAAACTCAGCACATGATTGCACTCTCCCCAACACTAATACTGAGCATCTTTAATGATCATGGGGTTGAGTCTCTCACAGGTAACTCGGGTGTCACAAACAGTGCCGACATTCTCAGTTACAGTCCATCTTCTTCTCTGCGATCCTCAGCAGCATCTCAGAGTACTTCTCCAACAGAGCCACAGTGCGGTCGTCCTTCAGCCGTCGACCAGGAGACTCCTCTGCTGATGGGCAGATAGCCTTTAGTGGGGGGCGCCGTCCCTGCACAGAATCCAGCTCAGTCTGGACCGCCGCAAAGGCATCTGTCAGGATGGACCTCATGTGTAGCTGCTGCTCTGTGCCATCTTCCATAGAGCAGAGCTGGGGAGAGACAAAGAGAAGAGGTTACACAGGCTGCCAGGTTGAGATACAGCTACCCAAGCACAGGAAGCACCACGATATCCTGGACAAGTCTTACTACTGTCTTCTGCGGCACAATCTGAGACTCTTAACTCTCTAGAACCCAACAGGATCTGAGGCCACTTATATAAAGCTCTCTTCCATTCCCTACCACATTGGCCAATGCAAAATAAATGTCTAATATTCTGACAGTGTTTTGCATTTTGGGATGAGGAGTTTCAACGCAGCAACCAACTTTGGCCGCATTTGGTCTCTTCCAGCATCTCACCTTGCTGTATAAGGAGAGTGCTCTCTTCATTGATTGCTGCAGATCACTCACGATCTCCTTACAAGTCTGCATGCTCACTGGATCGATTATGACATCTGCACAAAAGAGACAACCAGAGCATCAAATACACTTGGAAGGTTCTTGCATTTGTAATCTAATTACGAACAGCATGCGAAAGGGCGATACCTCCTGACGATGACGGAAAGGATGCCATCTTCTCCCTGAGAGGACCAGGAGACCCAGGGCTGCAGGCCAGCTCTTGTGATACAGATGGGGGATGCTTCCCTTCTGTGTCCCTCACAGGGGGGACAGCAGGAACCTGGTGCACAGGGGCAGTGCCACTCTCAGGCATTATGGAACCCCCCAGGGCAGACAGGCTCCTTCCGCGGGAGATGCCCTGAGACACCAGACTCTGTTCAATGTTGCTGATGTAACTCTTCCCCTCTGCACCCAGGGATCTCATTTCTGTGGGCGTGGTTAGGGTGGGGAGGCGGGTAAGGTCTGCAGAGCGTCTCCGCAGTTTGAGGCCTGTAGGGCGCGCTGGCCCAGCCAGGTCAAGGTGCAGGGCTGCCCTGGCGCTGTGGTTGCCAGGTGGCAGCGGGGGCTGGCTGCCAGACGTGCTGGTGGGTTTAGCCGTGGGTCCAGTGGGGCGATTTGTCAGCGCATGAGGCCGATTCTCCTTACACTCCTGGTGAACATTGAGGTCCTGGGGGAAGGAACCCTTCAGACCAGGCGGGGTCTTGGAAGGCTGCTCATCTGTTGGTGCGACAGTAAGGTTCTCAGAAGACATCTTTGCACGCGAGCTGGCAGTGGTGCACATGTAACTCTGGCGACCAGGCCGGACAGCTGGCCGTGTTGGTGCGCAGATCTTGCTGGGCCCAGAGAGGGCCTGTTTTTGGAGGCTGGCTTCTGCACTGCTCTGGACAGGAATCTGAGGGGTGGACTTTTCTAGCTGGATCCTGTTTGACACGTCTGAGTTGAGGTACCAGGAAAGAACGAGTCAGGGACTCCAAAGATGAGAGGGAACACATCACAGAAAAAGTTTCACCAAATCCACGACCATGATAGAAGGGACCAATTTAAAGAGGTATAATACAACCCAGCCAAGTAAATTCCAGTAAGGTGCCAAGGTGCAGAATTAGCCCACCGTTCAGTACACCCCCACCAGTGACAACACACCACAATGGGCTGTAACAGCACATTCGCTGTTATAATACACACACCTCCCAGAATGCCCTGCCACTGGTGGGTTGCTATTGTCTTGCGACCCTGTACAGGCCTCTGGTTCCGCCGAGTCAAGACCAAGGAACTTCTCACCAGTGAACGAGACTTCACCAGTTTCACTGCAGTGCCCAAGAATGAGTCTCATGTCACAGTGGAAGAATACCAACAAGAAGCTCACTGGTTGTATGTTTACACAAGTTTTGGAGGAACAGGAGAATGAAACAGAAGGCCAGGGCAGTGTAGATGGCACCAATGGAGTCTCAATCATGAAAGAAAACGCTATCATCTGAATAACAGCCATGGGGGATATTCAATATTCTTTTTATAAGTCTGAATCAATGCTCACCCACTTCTCCACCTTCTTCTTGTGGAGTGACAGATTCTGAGACAGCCTCATCAGAAAAGAGCTTTGAAGTCACCTAAGCAGGTAGAAGAGAAACATTAGTAAAGACAGATGGCGGATGGAAGGGTCCTCAGGAATCACACCGAACCATACATATCAACAAACATATCACAGTGGGCAGAAGACGGACAACCTTCAAAACCGACAAACCCGAAAGGGTAGCGTCCTCCAGCACAACTCAGACTATTGAACCTCGGTCAGGCTAGAGCATTTACATGCGAGGGTAATGGAGTCACAGGACACTTGCATACCTCAGGGGCACCAGTCAATTTGCCAGAGGGCTCCTCTGTGATCACAGGGACGGACAGGGCAGGTAGCCCCGCAGGCCGAAGCGGAAGGCAAATTCCAAGTTTACTGAAGTAAGAACAGACAGCCGGGTAAACACACAACAGCACTTCAAATGGATAGATGCATTAATATTCAAGGAGTGAACAGAAATTCAACAGGGAGAAGGTACCAACTTTGCACGACCCTGGAAGCGGGACAGGAAACGTGTGGAGATGCTGAGTCGTGGATTTAGGAAGATACTCTCTGTGGGCTGCTGTAATTCCCTGAGGTCTGTATCAAACTTCTCTGAAGGAAACAGGGAAGGGAGAAGAGCTGCAAGATAGTGATACTGACACATGAAAAGCACCCTCCACACAGCACCGCAAGAGGCAGCTGCACCTCACCATTTGCAGCGAGGCTGTCGGCCAGTGTGTCAAAATGGTGCCTCAACAGCACCCCTGGGTCCTCCTCTTCCTCTTCCACCCCAGAGCTGCCTGTGGAGCTGACTTGACTGAGGGAGTCTGTGTCTGCCAATAGTATGGAAACTAGTTTACACATGCTTTGGAAAGATGAAGTTCCTTATCTGAAGGCCTTCTCTTTCAAAGTTGAGCCAAGCCCACGTAACACATACCATCCTGGGGGGGGTCCTGGCTGGAGGCTTGGCTCTCAGCAGAGCCCACGCAGCAGGCACTGTCAGGACTGAGCTCCTCACTGCCCCAGGCCCCACGGCGACGCTCAGGCACGGTCTCACACTGCTCCCTCACATCAAACTCCCTGGAGATGACAGCGGTCACTGAGACATTGGCTGACTGCTACAAACTGCCAGGAAGAACCGCCTGTAGGCTGGTGTAACTCATTTTCAATGAAGTCCCGGTGGGGTCTTCTGCTGTTGTAGCCCATCCGCCTCAAGGTTGTGCGTGTTGTGGCTTCACAAATGCTTTGCTGC
>JABFEA020000039.1:5020755-5044033 GCA_019775915.2 Cyphomyrus plagiostoma
TCTTGACCAGGACCACACCCCTAAATGCATTGAAGCAACTGCCATGTTATTGGTTGATTAGATAATTGCATTAATGAGAAATTGAATAGGTGTTCCTAATAATCCTTTAGGTGAGTGTAGTTCTGCATGGATGTGTCCCCTGTGTTAGTCTTACCCTTCGCCGCCAGCAGAGAGGGTGGTGCTGTTGGCAGGGTACAGGATGTAGTCCTGCGCCTCCGGTGAGCCCAGTCCAGGCGTGAAGAGCTCTTCACTGGCCGACAAGGGCAGGAAGGTTGGCCTCTGGTGGTCAGGTAGGAGCTCACTGTCCGGCAGCTATGGTGAACGCAGAATGGGCTACTGATGTAGTTGGCAAGCCAACAAGCAGGGTTCCAGCAGTCTTTGACCCATATGGTGCCAAAGCAAGGACAGACAAGAAACCCAAAGAGAGAACCCGAGTCTCTCCAGCCAAATGTTGACTTATGCACTAAGGGACCATCTACAACCCTCGACTTACTTGAGCAAGTTTGGCACTGTACCAAATGCTCTCATACCACAACAGACCTATTCGGCCTCTCTCTCTCTGTACATTCATGTCCTAAATACAGCAGCTGTCAGTTCATCTTCATCAGTCTGTCACCAACCTCTGGTGACACACGATTAGCAGATAGCAGCAGTGACCTGCCAGGACCAACTCCAAAGAGTTTCATGAATTCATGCAATTGTCATGCATTCCCCTCCTGGTACTACAAAATGAAGAGCAGAGAAATCCCTGAAGCTGACCTCGCCTTCCTCCACTTCAGATTCTTCTTCCTCATCTTCCTGTTCCAGCAGGCTGTCCAGACTTTGCGGGTGAAAGCAGGAATCCTCTTCTGGTCCCTTTTCCACATCCTTCTCAGGTTGTCTGGGACTGGGCGAGAGGGGCAGCTGCAGACTACGACTCTCCAAGACTGAACGAATGGCCTGGGGGTCAGACTGCTCCGCCCAGCGCCCCCGCGGCTGGTAGGGGCCAACCTCTACGGCGCCAATAGGGTCTGTTCCAGAGGAGCCAGCTGCTCCCTAGGAAAAGCAGCACAGAGCCTCAGTTGTGGTGCACAGAACACGATCCAGATGAAGAATTGCCTGGTTCAGGATAACGTACCAGTCTTCTGGCCCACATGGGCAGTTTGCCGTTGGTCTGCAGGAACATGGGATCCAGAGCGTCTGAAGGAACATGTGTAAAGTAAGAACACAGACTTAAATTAGCCCAGTCATAATAATACATTAAATTTATACAGCACTTTTCAAAAGCTAAAGATGCTCACAATAGACACTAGAGGCAATTAGCTTGTTAGAACAAAAGGGTTTAAGACAAGATTTGAAGAGCCTGGCCTTGGTCCAAAGTTTCCGTCAGGGGACGCCGCAGCAATCACAGCACTGTGAATCCTTTGCCAGCTCACCCTGCAGGGAGTCCTCCCGGGCAGGCGTCTTGGGGGGGTCCTCATGCTCTTCTTCACTCTTCCCATCTTCGTCCTCCTCCACAACCTGCTCCTCCTCTCCCATTTCTGGCAGCAAGATTCTAGGTACACTGACATAAGTCTCCTTCCTGGAGGGAAGGCAGCACATGAACAGCGAGACACTAGCATCCACAGTAGACAATGACATTGGGCACGATTTGCCCAAATGACGAGGTTCGCGACGAACCTGATGGGGGGGCACTTGGTGAAGGCCGGCCCACGGAATCCGGCTTGCAACCTCAGCTCTGCCAGCTTGTTTCGCATGGCACGGGTCATAGAAGTATCCAGTCTCCATACAAACACACAGCTAACACAGAGAGGGCAAACTTACACTCCTAGTTACCACTGGCGCATCCCAAGATCTAGTGGTGGCTAAATGAAGCCTCATGAACAACTTACTGTATTTTCCAACCCCACTAGATGGTGCTGATTTTATTTATTATTTTTTTTTTTTAAAAAAGAAGTCTCAAAGCATGCACCCCAAAGCAAGTCGAGCGCCATCTAGTGGGTTTAAAAAATACAGCAAATGGTTCATGTGGCTTCATTTGGCCATCACTACTACATCACTACCACATAAGCCATAAGATACAGCACGCCCAAAGCAGGCAGTAGGGCTAGAATAACAACAGGGAAAGAACAACACCAACAGCTTTTACCTGTCCCCAGACACAGTGATGAGGTGCCGGCAATCCGGGGTAAATTTCAGTTCTGTCACAATTTCTGTGTAGGATGGGGAGAGGGGGGCAATCAGCAGTAGCCTCATGCTGAGAGCTTGTGGAGGTTAAGCGAGGGCAGGCAGTACCAACCAGAGTGCCCAAACAGGGCAGCCACGCATTCGCCAGTTTCATAGTCAAAGATGCAGATGTTTTTATCTGAGCAGCTGGTGGCCAGGAACAAACCAGATGGGTCCATTTGGACCTGCGAACAAGGAGCCAAAGGTCCAAACCACACATGCAGGAGCTGGCAGAAGCCAAAACACAAGCCAAGACACCCTGAGAAACCTTTTCCTTACCTTAAGGAGCGTACCATCATCACTTAAGGATCCCTTAAAGCACTTCTTCAGCTTGCCACTTTTAACATCATACACCCTGGAAAAGGGTAAGAACCCAAATGTCACCTTAAGTTCAGTTAGGAAACTGAACTTTCCACCCGAAGTCTTATCACATAATTTACCAAAAGCAACAGGAGAGTGAAGAAAATGCTAAGAAATTAATTTTCCCCTAAACGGGATTATCTTGAAGGCTGAAATTAGGCATCAAGTAATAAATCGGATGGGGCACCATCATAGTACCTGATGTTACGGTCCTGGCAGGCAATGGCTGCATGGCTGCGTGTGGCATCCAGATCCATGTCGTACAGTGTGGCCTTCTCCACCACGTGGTGGGAGCGGGAGAACGTCAGGCCCTCCATGGACTGTTGAGAAATGCATTCGGGTTAATTTGAATACGTTGCAGCCTGACAGAGAAGCGGCTTTCACAGGGAAGGAGGATGTTACCTTCTCTGCTGTGCGGAAGTAGATGCTCTTATCAGCCCCACAGCTCACCATGTGCACATCTGAAGCCTCACCTGTAGATGACATCATCCCCCACATCCCCATCACAGGTGTCACAGGGCTGCAAGCTAAGATTGTGCCAATCGATACTGGAACACTGATTATTTTGTCAGGGTTCCCCCAATTCTGCCAGTATAAATTTCCATGACTTTTCCAGTACCATAAGAAAATTTTCCAAAACCCACGTTTGTAAAATGAAAGTAGATAGAACAGTATTTGTATAAGGTAGTTAATTATTGACTTCGTACATTTCCACGTTGCGGAACGAGGCGGGAGACAAAAATGAACAAGGCTAGATTTCCAAAACTTTTCCTCCCTATCCAAGAATTCCAAAACTTATTCAGGTTTTCCATGACAGCGGGTACCCCGTTTTGATACTGAAAGAATCGATCCTGTAAATGAAACAAACATGAATTGGAAATAGGTCGACCTATCGAGTGATCAGGTACCCAATCATCCCCCACACCCCCAACTGTCCAGCAATTTATCATTAACACCCCCCAGCATAGCAAATTTTACCATCAAAGTTACACCGGCAACCTTTGTATTGGATTGAATTGGACCAAAATTAAAACCAGTGTTATCACCCCTCCCTACTGCAAGCACAGTAGCATGCTGCATTAAATTCCATCTGGGGGGAGAGGGTGCATATATAATACACACCTGTGAACTTAATGGCAGTGATGGAAGCTGAGTGGTCATAAACAGTTTGCTCCAAGCTATAGCCCTTCTCCATGTTGAACACGTGGATGAGACGATCTCGGCTCGCTGATGCCAGCAGGCGCAGGCCTACATGGATACAGGTTGGTCTGCATCAGTTATACCCACCTCCTGCAGGCGTGCATCTACCCAACCGAGCTGCGCTTACCGGTCTCAGTCGGCGAGAACTCCAGGCACAGAACCTCCGAGTCATGGGCTTCAATCTTCAACAGCTCATCTAGAGTCTGCAATCCGAAAATACTGCAGAAGAGAGGCAATCATATTCTATGCATGACTTCCTAGATTACAGTTTACATTTAAGCATGTAACAGATGCTACATATCCAAAGAAATGTATAATTTAGGATCAGATAGTGCCTTGGAACAACAGGACTTAAAGAACCGTGAAATCACAATCACACTGTCAGCCACAGGATTAGAACCCAGACAGTGTTTACAGCAATACAGTCCTTTTATTTGGGTGTATATTATTTCCAATTTGTACTTCAGTTAAAAATTTTCCTCGTGAAGTTATATGCCATCCAAAGCAGAAACAACTGCTCACCGCAGATTGCCATGGCGATCTCCAGCTGCCATGTGCTGCCCATCAGGACTGATCCTCAGGACCCGGATACCAGACTTTGCCTCGGAGCCTGCACCCTCTCCCCGCTCGCATTCTTGCTGCAGATGTTGCATGTCCTTCCCCAGGTACACGATCTTCATGAGATCCTGCCACACAAAGGCAGACGTGTGCCGTCTGAAGGGTGGTAGGCTACAAAGCGTCATGCGCGCAGACACAAGCAGTAAGAGTGACGTGGCAACATGTTTCCTCTTACGTTGCTATAGAGGTTCTGACCATAGTTGGAGTCTGGGCCCAGGTTCTGCTGGGGATCAACGTGCCACAGCCGAATGGTAGTGTCAGAGGAACAGGTGAGGAAGGAACCAGGGCTCAGCCAGGATGGAGACTGCTCCACCACACTTGGGTAGGTCTGAAAGATTAAATATACACATATACACATCACACATTGCCAGTTTCTGCAAGGACTATCTGAAAATTTCAACATTAACAACGATAACTTGAAAAGCAAAGTTTTCTATTACAGTGGTCTTTGTCAAACCATCACACTTGATGCTGTATTTCAATGGGTCGGGGGTGATACACACCTCCACACTCCAAACACAGCCACTGTGATAAAGGGCAGAGTAGACCTTCCCCACATTCCTGACATCACGGACATCCCACACGTAAACGCTGTGGTCATTGTATACACAGGTCAGGTAGCTCGTCACTGTGTCAAAGGTCAGAGCAAGGGTATCTGGGTGCTCTGCATCTGGGCTGCTGGAAAACAAGTGTCTATGAGTGGAAAAAAGACAGCATTTTACATAATATGACATAAGAGCGCAGATTATGTTACACAGTTAATATACTAGCTTTACATTCAGGTAAAGATTTATATTCTCACAACTGATTTCAGACATTCAGCAAATAGAAATCACTTGTGACCAAAAATAGGGTAATTTGGGAATCACCCAAAAGATGCCACGACAAAGAATCTGAATTTATCAACATCGCCAAAGTAATGGTCTTAAGCGACAGAAATATATAGGTCAAAAATTTTTAGAGCTAAAGAGACCTGCTGAGTGTCTTTCTGCATCTACTGGGTGACCTTAGGAATCCAAAAGGTCTCAAGACAAGGGAAAAAAAAAAAAAAAAAAAAAAAGTCTCCTTAGACTCTTTAGGAGACTGCAGAAAAATCACAAATTCAGACGCCAAGAAAGCAAAGTACAGCTGTCACTCTGCTCTGCGATTGAGTGCCTGTGCACCTCGCTCCTCTAAGGAGCCCGTCACGGCACGCACCCAGAGTGCACTCCCTTCGTGATGTCCACCCCGAGGCAGTGGGGCCGCGGGAGCGTGGTGATGTACTGCAGGTTCTGAGGTTTGAAGACGCGGACGGTTCCATCCGCACAGCCGCAGAATACATAGTGCTGGCTTACATACAGACATCGCGCTGAGGAGGTCTAGTGGCAGACAAAGATCAGTACCACACCTTGGACATTTTGCATGCAAAGTACAAATCATGGTATCATCAAATGTCGAAAAAAAAAAAATTAATGGATCAAGGTTAAATGCAATCTAAGGACTGAGATGGAGGTTCTGACCTTCAGGTCGACCCAAGCATCCAGGAGCCTCCTGCTGTTGAACTGGCACAAAAGACCAGTGTTTGTGATGCAGTAAGTGTAGCCAGCCATGTCACCCCATCCACATGCCAAACCACAGAACAGGCTATTCCTCTGCTCCCCAAGTAAACCTGACCGACCAATCAGAGGCACCGTGCTATTCACCTGGGAGACAAAAAAAAAGAAAGAGAATGAGATTCATTTAGCACAACACAGCAGCTCCTCACATGAGCATCTCCACACACTGTCCCACCGTCTCATCTACTCACCCGCCTCTCCTTGGAGGCATCCAGATACCAGAACTTGACGTGTCTGTTCCCCGCAGTGACGAAGTAGCTGTTATCCTCAGAGAACGACACGGAAACAACTCTGCTGGACACTTTATTTGAAGCAATAACAGTCCCCTTCTGTTTTGAAAATGGGAGAAAAAAATATATATATATATAGACCGAATGAACCAGAAGGAAATTACATTTAGGTTCATCACTTTCTATGGTTGGGGAGCATGAACAAAACCCATATCTCGATATTTCTAGACAGAATAGCAATACACGGCATATGCACTGGGGTATTTTCTATGAAGTGGGTTAAGAGAAAGCTACCTGTGAGATGGCAAACAAATACAGAGTGTGGTCAAAATCAAATGCAAATACAGGGTTTCTTTAACTGTATGCAAATAAATATACAACTACAACTATTCAGTAACAAGTCTCAAAATCAAGACAAAAATAAATGATGCCTGTATCAGTGTGGGTCATTTAATGTAGCCATGACAAAAGTATTTCATTCCACTATCCACAACATGCTTTTTCCCCTCTGGTTATGATATCGGTCTCAAAACAGAATGTGAATGTTAAGGAGAAAAGACACAACCAGATATAAATCTGGACAATAGCTCTAAACACAGAAGCCTGACAACTGAATGCAATACAAACTGGTAAAAGCTGAATTCTTAGGCATTAACCTAAAAAATATATATTTCTATCCTCTGAGCCATCAGTCAATAAAATGAAATGAACAAAGTAACAATGTTTACTCATCTTTCCCCTCTACCAAGTCAATGTTTTGATTTTCTGAAATCTAAGATTCTGTGCAATATCACGACTGAAGCTTCTGCACCGTTTATAACCAGGAAGGGATGCTATGTCTCCACTAAAGATCTTTGCTCATGCCTTTCCCCCCAAAATACCATATGCACTAATGCATAGAAATAATGCATTATAACTTTAAAACTAACACTAAGTCGTTACATTTGTCAGACCTGATTTTAGCACACGAGAAAAGTATATCGAAATAAACAGTAGTGTCTCATCCTATACCTTGTGTGTTGATACATCCCCCCCCCCGATCACTTTCACTATCGGTGTCCTCCCATATTAACAGGCAGCAGAGATGAAGTGGGGGATATAGCCAAAATGCCATATCACAATCATTTTAGAATCACATTTAGAATCACGATCAAAGATACAGTACATGTGAAAGAACCCAACTCATTACAGCAAAAGTGCTGTTTAAGATAATACCAAAACGTTTCAAAGGATACAAGTACAAAAGTACATGTATCACGTTGGACAATTACCATGTACTTCTGAACTCAGTTTACAATAATAGGGTAGTACAATAGGGCCAACAATAGGGCCAAAAATGGCACCCAGCGTGAAATGGCATTTAGCTAACCGATTAGCAAAGTTCCATACATTATTTAGTTTGACGTAGTTCAGATCCACTGAGATAGCTGACAAAGAAGTGGTATATACAGGCAGCACTGAGATGTTATGTAGGCTGAAACTACTTTGTTTCCCATAGGCCTGTTTATGCTGTGATACTGTTGCAGCCTCCTAGCATGTGTGATAACGGCCTGTTTTGTCATCATACAGATAGTATTAAGTAGATCACTTGTAACTGGGCACTCACTGGAAGCTCAGTTGAGCAGCACTTGCCCCTAGCCAACTCTTCAACAGCACAAACATTTCTGCTGTACCATTTTACAACTGCAACCGGTCATGATAAATCATATCGTCACACAGCACAGTACTATTAGTACTAAGAATTTCCCTCGGAATAAATAAAGTAGTTATCTTATCTCACACTTGCAAAACACGACCATAAACCAGTGAGAGACGCATAACTCACCTTCCACTCCCACACGTTGACCGTCATGTCATGCTGGTATCCCACCGATACAATGTAGCTCCCGTTGGTCGAGAAGGACACGCAGGCGACCCCATACTTATGGCACTGTTCTTCAGCTACCTGGGTTCTGTCAGCCACGTCCCATACCCGTACACAAGGCATGTGACCGCTCTGAACACGCAAAGAGAGCAACATTTTGGGCGTTTTAGCCCTGACATTTTGATTTTGGAACAAAACAATACACACTAGCATGTGTAAATATTATGCAGGTGAGTGCTATGCATAACCACAAACATTAAGGAAGTTAATGCCTTGTGTGTGAGGGACTGATGCAGCTTTACCATACTGACTACAGCTGAAACCACAGAGCAAAGAACTGCTTCTGAACAGGAAGATGCAGCACGAGGCATGCGTGGCTCTGATTAGAGGTGCTCCTGTACCAATTTCTCAGGGGAAAACACAGCGACCAAATTCTGCATCATGACCACTTTCCACACGCACAGTCTAAGGCGTTTCCCCAGACAGTTCAACTGTGTTGCACTATAAGCCTTGGCAGCACAGGGAGCCATATTTCGCTTTTGCGTTTTCTAGTGCTTACCTCACCAGTGACCAAGTATTTTCCATCCTGAGAGAATGCCAAAGCAGTGAAAGTTTTTCTGGGAAACACAAACACAGGACAGGCTTAATGAGAGGGCTGCTCTGATAGAGAGGAGAGGGGCACACTCATCCCGCTACCAGTAATTCTGTAAAATTATATAAAATGCCTGCCTTTGTCATCAATAAAAATGCAGATACATTTTCTAAGACCAAGCACAATTGGGTCTTCTGCATGCATAATCACATAATTGATAGATTTATTTTTAATTACAAGCAAAAAGCAAATGTTTTACAGTATAACCAGACCATGAGGACAATATTAAAGGCATAATCCCCCCAGACAAGGTCCCCCAGACATGCGAGTGCAAGTGCAAACAAGCTATCTAACCTGGAAGTGTTCAATATGTGACTCTGTTTGTTTTTCCTCGGGTGCAGGATGACCACAACACACCTGGGAGGACATGAATAAAAGAAAAATAAATCTCTGCATGTGACAACCTGTCCAAATACTGAAACCAGCAACATCATGCAAAAATTATAAACATGAGTCAACGCTTTACCTCATCTTGTAAACATGCAGACACACTCACTTCATTTTCTTTCATTAATGCAGTGAAACGTCCCAATGCATATCCATGATAAATAAAAGATTTTTTAAGAATAAATATTTTACCCAGCTGGATAAGCCACCAATCCACTGTTTGGGTCACAGGCCAAGCCACTACTGCTAGACGTGGTGATGCCTAGGACCTTCTCCAGAAACACCTAGACAGGATAAGGCAAAACACTGGTGTTAGTTAAAAGTTATATTCATCAAACGTGATTATCAGTCCAGGCAGATCGGAACAGGCGTTAACTTCAATGACTTCTCCAGCCGCCTGCACCAGTCTCATTTATAGCCAGTGAGTGTTAGTAATCCGGGGCCGTTCGCTGTTGCCGAAACAGTCCTTCTGGGAGTTTTATGCTCACTATTTTGTGCAAGTGGACGGGCGTGGAAGAGCCCCATTCTGCCATGAAACACAGCCAAATGCCGGGCACCCTAATCGCGGCAATGGCAGGACCCCCGGTCGACAACTTTTGAAAGTGTGCCCAAAACCATCTCCTAAAGGGAAACCTATTTGCAATTCTAAATTTAACCTCGGACACAGTACAACTAAAAGACAAAGACATGCAGTCAGACCCACGCCCGATCAGCTTGAGCTCACCCGGTTGTGGATGTTTCGTCTCGGCTGATTCTGTCGCCCTTTTTTCCGAAGGCTCGTCACTTTTTTCACCCGAGAACTGTAGGAAACTGCATTTAAACCTCCCCCGAAAAGGGGTACCTCCGCCATGGCGATTGTGATGTCAACCAAGAAATAAAAACAATAAAAAATAAAGCTCACATCCACGGTTCGTCTTCGTAGCTAACGCTATCCTGTTAGCTTACCAGTCTAACGAAAAAGCCAGCTGATAACTATATATGTAGCTAACTTCGTTTAACTACGCCTGGCAACCAGGAACTCGCACCAAAGTTACTTAAGGTCATTCGTTTTTATTTAATATATTTGTACATGTTATGCATATGTTTATTATTAATATAGTTGCTGTTATAAAGCAATTCGAGTTTCGCATGAAGTAGCAAATCACTCACTTAAATAACGTACGCGGAGTGCAGTATAGCAAGCGCGATTTATGAACTATACGCGCATGCGCAGGTGCAGGTCCTCGTCGTAGCCATTGGAAACGGCGAAACACTTTTCAAAACTCAAGCCACGAGCTGATTCGCGTGGACCTCAGGAGAATGACAATGCAGGAGAAGCCCCGCCTCCATAGAACTCCTCGTCATTGGCTCCTCGTTCTTGAGTGGCACGCCGGTCAAAATAAAGAACCCCAGTTCCGGCTTGAGGGTCTTTTAATCATCGTGTAATGTGTAAACCTTGCTTTGGTTTGTGCAAGGCGATTAAGAGCAATCGCAAAAATACTGCTAATAGCTTAATTGTTGCTGGGACGAAAATACTGATAATGAATGAACTAGGATTTTTTTTTCTGGTAATTTATTATCCACTGATGGCAAACTTTCACTCCTTATGAGAGATTTCCTAGAAAACTTAAGTGCTGTACATAAAAAGACACCAGGCATGGAATCTCATACAGTTCACATACTGTATATTGTTAAACTGTATATGTTATTGTATATAATTAAACTGTAGCTGGTTTCAGTATTGCTTATAAAACAAGGATAAGTGCAGAATTATCACCTGAGTTAATAGTTGAAATTTAAAACAAACAAAAATGCAAACTAAAACAAGGACAAGGACTGATCTGAGGACAAACGCAATACAAGCGCTAACAGCAGAAGTGAGACCGTGTTTATCCTGTGATGTGAAAGACGACATTAAACAAAGGTTTGGCAAAGTACAAATACACTTTACTTCTCCAGATCCATATTTTCAAAAGGCATTCTGCAGTGTATATAAATCAAGAATCACACACCTCTTTCCCTGCACGATTCACTAAGTTAACTTCATCCCCATTAAACACTGGTCACCACCTCAGGATTTAAGCAGTGGCGGGTGTTTCGCAGTAAAATTAAGTCAGTTCAGGAAAGGAGAAAAGGATGAACTTCAAGCTATTCCAGTCGCAAAGATATATAAATCACAGAGGGGGTTCACCAGTTCAGGAAAATTCACAAATAACAAGAAACCAGTGTAACCCTGGGGAGAGTATGATTCCCCACGGGGACAATTCCATTCTCATTGCACCAGTGCCACAGTGCAGGTCTGCTTAGTGTTTTAGGAAGAACACTTGGTCCTCTCTACCACACAGAAGACAGAAACTAAGTGCTTCCACATAGCCCCCTTCCTTTTTGGTAAGGACAGCTCAGAATGGATGTCAGCTCTCCGACAGTGCAGCAGGACCCTCCATGTCCTGATCAAGTCCCTCCCCGGTGCCATACTCCGGCAGAGAGTAGAGGTAGGCCATCTTCTCATCTTCACAAATGATGGCCACTGTTTCCCCAGCATCTGACACAACAGCACTCGTCTGAACGTAGGCCTGCGTGGAGAGAGGTAAAGAAACCAAAGGAATAAGGTCAGAGACCTGTGGCATAATAGTTACAAACAGCAATATCGCTGCTTTATTGCTGAGAAACACATAACTTACAGAGAATCTGTAAACTAGTGAATTCATTTTAAGACCACAAATAGGTCCATTCAATCAGGTTTAAATTCATTATATGAATGGATTTAACGTCTTCCATTGCACTCATATCCATATGAATGCACAGGGCAGGACGTTCTGAGCATGTACAGGAGGACGCCGTTTGAAGGCGACGGCTGGGCCCATGCTCACCCGCTCCAGCAGGCTCAGTCGCTCCTCACCCAGCAGCTGGCTGTGCCTCAGCTGGCTGACTGTGCTCTCCAGGCCCAGCAGCTTGTCCAGGTGCCTCCGGTGCCTCTGCTGCAACACCTTCACTTTCTTCTGCAGCTCTGTCACGATGACCTCCAGCTGCTCCTTACTCAGGCTGTTCTTGTGGTAGCTGACCAGGAGACAAAGAGCCGGGCGCTGACCGTTCACTTAATGGTGAAGTGTTACCCAGTAACTGTATGGCCGGAGTGGGCAAGGCCAGGTTTTCAATGCTTACCGGTGCTCATCCAGCTGTTTCCCCTGGTGCTCTGCACCATCCTCTCCCTTTTCCTCCCTTTGCCCCTCCACCTCAGTCTCTGAACTCTCAGGCCTCTCTGAAGCGAGAACCAGGGAGCCTGGCAAGGGGGTCATGTGTTTGGACACAATGGGAAGAGTGGAGACTATGGGCTGAGGGCTGAGGGCAGAGGACAGCACTGTGTCGGGTGTTAGGCCAGAATGAGTGGGACCAGCCGGAAGGACGCTGGGAATAGTCTCGAAGTAAGCGATGATCTGGATACCACGGTCATCCTGACCTGCAGGGGGCTCCACTGTCTCCAGGGCCATGTTCTCAATAACCAGTGAGGAGGGGCCCACTGCTCCCTGGCCAACAGCATCATGTATGACCACCTCTTGGCCTTCTGCCAGGAGAGCAGTTGCTATGCCCTCCACTGCATCTTCACTGTCCGTCGATGCACCCTTGGACACTACCATGACTTCGGCACATTCCCCTCCGCCAGACATGCTGAAATTCTCCACAGCTTGAAACAGCGTCATTGGAAAATCGTCTCCCAGGCTATCCTGTCCGTCAACTGCTGGTAGGGCTAAGGCAGTGGGGGCAGATCCCATGGACTGTTCCATGGTGCTTGATTCCAGCAGCAGAGAAGGCTCCACCGTAATGGTGTACAGCTGCACAGAGCCAACATTGCCATCTTGGTGCACACAATCGCAGTTGGACGTCTTCTCCAACGGCATGGTCAACAGAGCTTTCCTGCTGGAAGGCCGTGTTCTCTTCGCTTTCCTGTCAGCGTTACTGGTGCTTCTACGTTTCTGTTGAGGAAAGAGAGACTGAAAAGCTCATGTCCTGCTAACTCCATGCTTTGCCTGCATGTTCACCGAAACTGCACCTAGTGAAGGACCCGTTTTCTCAAGACGAAGTGAAGTAAAGAAGCAGTTATACACCACAGTAGGCACTAGTGAGAGGGCTGTTTATTCAGGGGTTGCAGCAATGACATGCAGAGAACTCCTATTACCTCCGCATTTTCAGAGAGCTGGAAGATGGTTGGCACGGCATCGCTGGCGAGGTAGCGGATCCCCCATCGCATGGTGAAGCAGGAGGGTGTGAAGTGCTCGTGGCAGATGTGCTGGTGCCGCGAAGGCGTCCAGCCCTCCCGGCCCATGTTCTTCAGCCACTGCTGCAGCCTGGCTGGGTCATGCAGTGGAAACCTGGAAACCACCAACACCTTCATTACACAAAATCGTAAGGACAGAACAGTCACACGGGCATCATAACCCCATACAAGGTTGGGTGGATACTCAACACATTGTGTGGAAGGCAGCACACCCAACAAGATCTTAAATCTCGAGTTGGCCTTACACACATAGACCCTGGACCCAGAACTGCTACTCTGTGTAGTGCAGGCGAGATGCACAGCAGCAGTCCCATTCGCAGTGAATATGGTGAGGGCCAACACGACTTCCAGTACTGTAGTGTCTGGCACGTGTAAGTAAAATGTGAAATATAGCAATAATTTATAAGCACATAAATTCATCACCACGTACAGGGCTGAAGATAATATACTGTTTCTTTGTATATTTAAGTGATGTGCTGTACATATACCAAACGTAACACATTCACACATGCAAAAAACACAAGCAACAACTTCTACTAGTACTTGATAGCTCTTTCCCCCGTTAGTACCAGAAAATAATATTAATTTCATTAAAATAACACACACTTCACTAAGAAACTCCTACATAAAAAATCTGTTAGATGTATACTGTGATGTATATTTCAGACATTTTATTATGACGCAGCCTTATGCTAAGGTGAATACATCATGAACTATGGGACCATTATCCAGACAGTTGTGTACCTTTCCCTATCCGGTAAAATCAACTGAATTAACCGTAGGTTAACCCCAAAATGGGGTACAAACATTTAAACTGATCAATAGAAATAGGATGCAGTTGAGCCAAATTCCATGTGTTATAGCAAAGGGTCTCAATATCTATTTCAATATGATGTATCAATTCCTTATTTTTTGAAAAAAATTTTTTGTAAAATTCTGCTTTGTCATTAGAGAGTATTGAATGTAGATTGTTGAGTGGATAAAATGAATTTAGACGATTTTAGTATAAGGCTACAACATAAGATTTGAAGAACACTAAGAGGTGTGAACACTTTCTGAACACACTGTATATCTGAGCATTCAGAAAAACGAATATACTTGTTGACTTCTTTATACAAATTTGGCGACCGTATAAGCAAAGTCAATCTATTCACACTGTATGATTGTTTTTGCTGTACAACGCGTGCCATGGTACTTTCCTTCTACGACAGCCAGTACAGCGCCTAAGAGCTAAATATATGTGGAACTTGAATAATCCATAACTATAGTGGTCATATGAATGAAGAAGAGGCATTTACATTGTCATTAAGCCAAAAGCACGACCGAGTTTCAGGCAGCTTAGCAGATGTCACCTTGGATGTGCTTCCGTATATTGCTGCTCATTCAGCTGCACGTAAAGCTCTATATTAAGCCACATGGGAAACATCAGCGAATATAAGTCTACATATATAACTTATCAAACTTAGTATGAAATCGACCACCCGGCATGGCGAACAAAGACGAGCTGTTTTGCAAAAACATTCACTATCTCCAAAGCTTACTTGTAGAAGCTCTTCCTGTCTGAGCCGGTGCTGCCTGCGTCGTTCCTGCAGTTGGGAGCCGTACAGTATTTAGGCATTTCGCTTAGTGGACGACGAATAATGAACTAAACCGGAGCAGTCTCTACCCCGGGTCTGTACCCCGGGTCACGCAAACGTCAACCGGCACGGCTATACCATGGTGTCGCAAAGAAACAAACGTTCGAAGTGTCAAAGGTCTGAGGGTATAGTATCCACGTTTGTGCGAGTCTGCGCATAGCCGCCAAGCCGGAACTACTAGGGTGCCACCTACAGGTGAGCTGGGGAACAGCAGTGGAACTATCACCCGACGCATCCAGCTAAATCCTTTGGTACAAACCCCTAACCCTGCAACTCCATTTGTTGTACAACTGAACGACTAATTTACTGGTGAAATCTTAATAACTTTTAGACAACGAACCCATGGGGGAGCTTATTAACCGAGAGTGGATCCAACATCTAAACAGAGTTAATAACAGATTTGCTACTGTGATCACACTTATATTTGTTATCTTTTCAGGAAACTGAAAGGTCCCTCGTTAGCCGTGATGTTTTTTGTCACCAGCAAAGGGGAACAGTGCTCCTCCACATTATTCTCAATAGATGAGGTGCCTGATGTCAGTGACAAGGAGGAACGAAGAACACATTCTGTTTTAGACAGGGAAGCGGAGACGCTGCTGTATATTGAGATCACACTGTGCACCCCAAAGTCGACCATGACAAGGCAGGGCCTCTGGCAGCTTGTGAGAGTGTTGCTGTCTCTGCAGTCCATGCAGTCACCTGACACCCATCCATCCTCATCTGAGCTAGAAGAGGGTAAAGTACTGAGAGTTCAGGAAGGAGAGAAAAAAACTACTGATAAAGGAGCTTTAATGAAAACCTGGGCACTGGCTCTCCTTCGCTCTTGACAAAATATGTTCCAACCACGGGTACTTAAATCTCTTTTTCTGAGGCTTCTCTTCTTAAGCTCTTTGTCCACTGCCCCTTCAACAGCACTGATGTCATGTTTTTGTTTTGCCAAAAATAAATTATCTTACGGAAATGAGTCACTGACTGCCAAGACAGAGATAAAGAGTACACCCCATTTAGGCTTGGTTTATCAAATATGTTACTCAGAAGCAAGAGAAATATAGAAGTAGTGATAACGAACTGTTTCTTAAAAGGACAGGAAGAAAAAGTAGAGAACCAGAGGCTGGTTTTCTTGGGCTGTATCTAGTCCAAATGCCTGGAATGACAAAAATGGAAATGCTGTGTTCTGTAGGTTTGTTGTCTCTTTTAACAAATTGGTCCTGTTTTATCCCATTATTAACAACAAAACTGGATGGTCATGAAATTAAAATGGGAGGAAAAAAAGCCATACCAGCAAAAATCTGCGACACAAAAACTGAAATGCAAAAGTGAAGACTGAAAAAAAAAAAAATATATATATATATATATGGTGCTGAAGACATTGCTAAAATAATGGAGATGCTTCAGTTGGATGATGAGCCATTTTCCCTTGTGTAGAACAAGGGATTTCGTCGGCTCATTCACCAATTTCAGCTAGTCTCAAAAATGATGACCAGGAAATGCAGAGAAAGCAGGGGCGTGTGATGTTGCACTACAAATTGTGGCATGTCACAACTAGAATATTGAATATTAACAAAACTTTGTTATATAAAAGGAAAAACTCAACATACAGTCACTGAGTATGACGTCTGTTGACTTAACTGGAGCCAAATTCTAGTCAAACAGTCTGAACCCCCATTATTCTCTACACAAGATGTTGCTGGTATTTATAAACCGATGTTGAGCAGTCCAGCACTATTTCCCTACCCATGAAGGTTTTCATTGAATGTCTTCTTTGTCTGTCTTCTGTAAAGTTCATGACGGTATTGTAAAAGACAAAGTCCTTTCACTAGTCATCTGTACTCTGACTGATCGCCATTGCTGATGTATCCTACAATCAGAGACACAGTCCTCAGGCTCCACAGACTGTTGTCTGTTGCTCCCGGAATATTCTTATGTTGCATGAATAGTTTTATTAGGTTCTTGCTTTATTAGAAGTTGTAGCATTGCTCCTACTCCAATACAATTTACAGTAGTACATGGGCATTCATTGGAAGCTCAACCTAGCTGCATTTATGCCTAGTTGACTCCTAGATAGCACATACTGTATATCAAGTAGGATGTACCAGGCTTAATTAGCATCTCTGACATAACTAGACTTCTGAAGTCAGCAGTTACATATTCTATTACAGTTATGCATTATCTATGATTACTGTCACGTGTGGCCCAGGCAGAGGTGAAAGCAGAGCAGGATGTAGGTACGGGTCTAAGGGGTTTATTGAGTAATACATGAGGCAGATAGAGATGTCAACTTAACTGGCAATGACCACTACAATGTGACAAACACTCGGCTCACCAGCCAGGGCCAAGGACCTTACATATAAAAGGGGAAAACACAAGTGCAGAATATGGAGGGCAATTAGGGCAGGATACCTGGTAATTACGAGATACAATACAGTAATACAATAAGCCTGACAGTTACTCAGCAGCAAACACATAGTTACTGAGTTAAACAAGTAGCAGCTATCAGTCAAATAATCATGATATGGCTTAATTTGTCTTCACTGGAAGAAACTAAAGCGGTCTTCAGCCCCCCAGGATAAGACCTCCACGCCTTCTGGTATACATTGCAGATATGTTGTATGAGTATGAAAATAAATATCCTAGGTTGACATGTAACTTAACAAGCACATAGATGCTGGAGGTGGGTTAGACTTCATTTCCTCCATTTTTATAAGTAATAGAATATGGTACACAAAGTGAGGATATGTGAGAACAAATCGGGATTCTAAGACATGCTTTCCTCGTTCAGATCAGGTTCAGGTGCCCTCTGTTCCCCCAACAGCAGAGATGGAGCCCACCCATTGGTTAAAGCCACTGACAAGTTGGGCGCCTTTATCGCCCAGCCAGAGTTCTGATAACTTGTCGAATTTAAGGTAGAGGGGCTAAGTGTAAGTGAATGAAGATCAAGTCCATTTAAACAGGGGACGCAAAGTACCATGAGTGTCCAACAAACTTATTTCAATGCTACATATTTATGTACTACATCTCCAGCCATATAATCAATGGTAGTTTGCAGGGAACCAATCAGACTATGTATATATTTCTGTCGCTCTTTGACCCAGGGCTGCCCATATTGGAGGAGAAAGGGAAAGATTTTCAGGGGCTTAGACACTGGGGGAGGGGGGGCATGAGTGTGATCTGGATAATGGTAGCTTTGGTTTGGGGAGGGGGGTCAATTGGGCAAAACGTCTCAGGGACCAAACTATATGCATCCCTGCTGGATCACAACACCTATGAAAACAATCCATACCGATCCATACCGATCCATACCAATCCATACCAATCCATACCGATCCATGACACAACTCATCTTCACTTTTATTGTAAACCTGTAAGTAAATAGATTTTCCATTCTGTAGCTCCAGTTTAAAACACTGCCAAACAACTTCATATTGCAAAATTATTTTCACCAATTTAATACTAAATATTTGTGAGATATTATTGCATGCTCGATATGGACACTAGATGGCACTAAATGCCCACTGATGATGATAATGGCGATTGTTATTAGATTAAATATTCAGTAATAACAGATTTTTTGGGATATTTCTCTTTGAACCATTTTCATTATAAACAGCCCAGGAGTACACCACAACACATTCCACTTCAGCAGTTTCTTCTGCTTTCCGCAGTAAATGAGAGGTTTCTGAATAAAGACTTATGATACTGCAAGAGAGCTCTCTTCAAACACTAAGGTTTATGTTACATTGCATGTATGTGATGCTTTTATCCAAAGTGAGTTTACAGTAGATGGAAAGGCTACAATGTATGTGCCGTTCCTGGGACTGGTTTGGAGTTTTTTTTTTTAAATTCAAGCTTTTGTTTTCCAAATGTGGATATTTGTAAAGTACTCTCAGTCTCACATGTGCAGGAATAATTGTGCATGAATGTGCACAATTGAATCTCAATGAGATTCGTCTACCAGTAAATTTGATGTGATTTCGGGGTCAGTAAAATATCTGCTATTTATCATATATTTACTTGCTAACATCATTATGTAGATTAATACCTAGCCACTCAATTCTGTAACATCTAGAATGTTTTGTTATTCTTCTACTTAAGAAATTCTAAGCACCTTGCACACAGGGGATGAGTATTTACAAATAATAATACAATAAATTTCCTTATTTGTACCAGGGTCATGTTCCCAACAACTCTGACACAGGAAATCGTCAACCGGGCTTTCTGGACAATTCCTAGGATAACGACTCATGGGGATCTCCTGCATAAAATGCAATGGCACCAAGCACAACGGCACTCATCTATTCAGAGGGGCCACCCACTGGTCTGGAGAGACCATTCTGCCGTGCTTTCCGTGGTGAATGGCAAGATGCAAGACAAGAGATAAGGAGACAGAGACAAATATTGTGCAGAGCACACAGATACAAAGAGGGCAGATAGGGGTGGGACAGGGAAATACAGTTCAACCAAGGGGACCTCAATAGATAGTTCACATGAGTGTGTATTTGATTAAACAATTTAAATGAGTATGTGAACAGTGATTTGGCGACACCCGTCTCTTGGTCGTCGGTTCCATCCACTCTGAAGCTGACAGATCTGGCTGGGCGACCAGGCAGGAGGTGAAGGAGCCAAACCCCGGGCCAGGACGGGGAGCTGAAGGTGACGGAGGGGAGGAGGTGGGAGAATGAATAGCTGTAACGGCAAAGAAGCGGGTTAGAGTTACTCTTTATTTAAAACCTGGATCGATATGATTGGACACGCTGGCGTTCATTATGTCTCCTTGTTGGAACTTTCATATTCACTTTCATTTGGGCCAAAGAGTCTTTCAGGGGGTTTGCACCATGGTCTTGGGGTCCTGAGGAAGTTTATAAAATCAGACAGTGAGAGACGTACCAGACCAAAGAAAGACGCTGGTAAAATAAAACTACCTAATGGGGATTTAAAATCATACACGAGATTGTTCAAGTCGTAACATATGACACGCCAAAAGTCCCTAACCCTAAAATCCTACATTGAGCGACTGTGAGGATCTACCTCCTGTGTTCAGAATAGCTACATAGCCTCTTACTGCACATTATGGGAAATTTCATCAACAGGCAGTAACTTCACGAGGAGCGAAGGATTCTCATTCGCAGGGAGGAATGACCCCAGTACCACCTAAAATAAAATAAAACCCTTAATCTGTCCCATAATCCTGTTACAGTGCCTTCCCCTGACAAGCTGTGGTCTGATAACCCATCGTAACAGCTGAAATGTCACAGCCATTTCATAATCGCCTCCGCCGCATTTTTCCACTTCCTCGTTAAACGCAGTTGGCCTCAGGATGTGCGCTGGGGGTCTGATGGGGGGCATTTATTAAAACCACATGTTTTCTGTCCAAACAAACCCCGGCAACTTCAAAGAGAAGTCATCAGGCAAGCAAATTTATTTCACTCTCTGAACCACACCCCTGCACTGCTCTACTATGCTCCTATCACTCATTTTCCTTCATCATCTTTAACTCTTTTTTTCAATCCAGCCCATGAAAGGAGATGACATACTCAAGGGAGAGTATTTTTAGTTTATCTTTTTAATACCATAGGAATTTGTGCTTATATTCCTTGTTTGTTTCTGTTCGCCTCGTTTTGTTCAGTAATGGCCGTTGTCTGTTAGTGTTCATCTTGGACCTCCTGTGCGCTGCGGGCACAGGGTGACCTGGCACTAAGAAGCTGCCCTGTATAGCTCCGCAGGCACTACTTGCATGATCTGAGAGGAGGTGGAAATTCAGCGCAGTAGAAGAAGAAATATCGACTGACAGTAATTTTACCTTTCACACCCCCTATCCTCCCCCATGACGAAAACAGCCCCCAGCCTCAACCTCTGGGGACTTGACAGGTGGGAGCGGACAGTGAATGATTTTGTTTATATTTGCAGAACCGCTGTTTATATATCTGCGGGTCCGTCTCAGAGCCTGGCCGAGACGTTCAGTCGCCCTGCACCCAGGCCACGCGGCTCCCTGTGTGTGAGGCTGGCACGCGCACAGTCGGGCTTTAGTGAAGCGAGCACTGAGAGACAGACTCCAGCAGACTGCCTTGCAGAATAGCTCGCTCTGTGCTAGCACTCCTGCACGCCCCCAAATGTAAACACCCACGGCTAGTCCACTCTCAGTTTTCCATCTGCTTTTTAAAGAGTAGGAATATATCGTCTGGCATCAAAAATATAAAGAATTCACAGAGCTCTGTATTAAATGAAAATAAAAGGTTAGATTACGTGCATTACATCAAACTTGGATTTGTTTACTCGTAAAGCAAAAATTACTCTGAGAAAAAGAGAAAATGATCCTTGACATGTTATAATGCTGAGGGTGAACGCAAAGGTTAAGATGGTATCCCTGTCCTTGAAGCTTTTCTTCCCCGCCCCCCCTCCCTAAATGGAACGATGTTTAGCTCTGGTCAATCAAGCCAGCAGAGCTGGGGGGTCATAAATGCAACATGGTTGTGTATGATTTCCCAGGGTTTAAACACGGCACACTTCCCCCTGGCGCCAAGGTTTTGTTAAAGGGGATTAAACTTATTTCTGTATCCATAATTGACACTGAGGTTTGAGTAAATGAGTAAATAAGCAGTCTGTCCCTAAACACACACAACGAGTTGCCATTTTCTCTTCTTCCCTTATTCTGCTCTTCTGCCTTTTCTGCTGCATTAGTGTCTCTTGCTTCTGTTTTTTTTCCCAGAATCCTTTACTCCTCCTGGTGGTTTTTCAGGATGTGGGCACTCTCCATTTCTTTCCACATGTCTGTTTGGTTTCTTTTCCTGCCCCCGTTCCATAACAGACGACCTTTTTTCATGTGTGAAGAAGCGATGGGCACACACCCTGAACAGGAAATGGGAAAATTCCAGAAAACAGACCTTTGCATGTGGGGCGAGACATACGGATGGACTGAACACTGAATCCACTGGCAAAAGTATCACCAGGAAATGTAAACACTGAGTGGAAACTGCCCTTTTCCCCTTGACATTGCTATGGGGACCAGCACGAATCCCACCACACGGCCTCATGTCAAGGCGACCCTCTGGCTAACGGGGGCTCCTCCTCCGACCCAGTCCCCCCGTCCAACCCACGCCCTGTGGGGGGTAGAGATATGTTCACTCAGCTCAGCACTCCCTTTAAAGTGCGAGGAGATGTGTGAACCTGCAGGGTCCCTTAAAACCAGCCGTGTGACTTTTAACATTTTGGTAAACAGGGACGGCAGAGTTTGGCGTGTCGGGGCTGCCCGCCGATGCCATCGGGCACTTCTGCAATCGCCTCTGTGCTTCACCAGGGCTCCGCCCACCCGGGCGTCTGGAGAGGGCGAGAGAAGTCGGCCAGTGTGACTCATTCCCCATCGCAAAACACAATCTCACTTTCCTAAAGTAGAGTATACTGTATACACACACAAATGAGAAACTCTCAAACTTTCCTGGGTCACCAGACTATGACACATAAATAAGGGTGCATGCACTCACACATACACACACGGTAACAGGATGTTGACTCAGAGCAACCTGTGATGTAAAAACACAGCGTCAGGCAGGTCCCCGTGTAGAGAGAGTCCTCTGTGCTGCCTCACGGACTTATTCTCGCATTGCCCTCCTGTCCATTGTTATTTCCTGTCATCTCATCCCTCCCCCTGACCCACTAGGCGCAGGTGGAAAAGTACTGCTGCCCCCCATGCCGGCGGGGGGGCCCCTCCCGGCCACTTTTACCCAGCGCCTCTCTTCCTGAGCTCAGTACCACCGTGCTTCCTTTCACCATGACGGAGCTGAGTTTTAAGGCACCATCGGTTAGGGCTGCGTGCTGAGACCCGGGTTCGGTTAGTGGGGCCATCTCCTCTTTTCTCTGCGTGCATATGTTCCCCGGGGGGGGGGGGTGAGGGTTAGTGGAGGCCACCCAAACATAGCTTCATCCCCCAGAGGAAGTTGGTGCCACAAGTCGCTTAGTCTCCCTTGAGTTCCCGCTTTAATTACAGCGCCAATTGACGAGTTTCACAGCCCTCGGGGGTCCCCTCCTACTAAATCCTCCATATCTGAATTTGGACCGAACTATGACCCCATACCCACAGACCATGCCGCACAAAGGGGATTTTACCTGCTCTTATAGGCCTACAGTGATCACAAAGGTACCTAGACCTGCAGTCTCGACAGTTAAAAACAGGGCACACAACAGTCGCCTAACATTGTAGTTATAGTGATGTACTAGATGGTGGAAATTAATCAAAACCAGAGCACAATCAAAGCCTAACGGGGGGGGGGGGGGGGGGGGGGGGGGG
>JABFEA020000039.1:5063686-5089710 GCA_019775915.2 Cyphomyrus plagiostoma
CTTGTCTCCTTGTCTCACTCCATAACCTTCTTGTCTCCTTGTCTCACTCCATAACCTTCTTGTCTCCTTGTCTCACTGCCTAACCTTCTTGTCTCCTTGTCTTACTGCATAACCTTCTTGTCTCCTTGTCTCACTCCATAACCTTCTTGTCTCCTTGTCTCACTCCATAACCTTCTTGTCTCCTTGTCTCACTTCATAACCTTCTTGTCTCCTCCTCACAGGTGACCTGATCCCTCGCCACCAGCAGGTGTTCCGCTCCAATGTCTTCTTCAGTGGCGTCAGTATCCCTGAACCAGATACCATGGTAACCTTCTGACTCCATCATAATCCTAATCCTAAAATACTTTTGACACATTTTTCATTTATGTACTGATTCCGGATGATTGGCTGATGAATGCTTGGTGACCACTGTGGTGGCTCTCAATGATTGGCTAATGGATGTTTGATGACTGATGTGGTGGCTTTCAATGATTGGCTGACTGATGCTTGATGACCGACATGGTGGCTTTCGGTGATTGGTTTATGGACGCTTGGCGATTGACATGGTGGCTCTTGATGATTGGCTAATGAACACTTGGTGATCAACATTGTGGCTCTCAATGTTTTGCAGGAGCCCTTGGAGAAGCGGTTCCTTGGCATCTCTTCCCAGGCCCTCACAGTGATGAAGGTGATGGTTTTCTTTCTGTCTTTATGTTTATATGCCCCTCCGACATGGGAGGGGGGTGGTATTTACTTTGCTGGCTCAGAGAAAACTGTTTGACTTTAACTCCCCACACCCCCACCCCCCACCTTGATCTGGCTACAGTCATGCCTGGTGATGGACCCCTCCCTGCGGTTGTCCTGTGAGGAGCTGCTGGCACTTCCCTACTTCCATGAAGAGGGAGGGGCCAGCTGGGGGCGCGAGGGGGAGCGGGCAGGAAGGAGGCATGACAGGGGCCCCAGACGCAGGCAACCAGGGGTGCGAATATTTTTACGATCAGCTGCTACTTCATCACATATAAAATATTGCTGCATGCATGGTGTAACCTGCTGTTCACGTTTTTGCTCCCTCCATCTGAAAGCATGCAAAAGCATGGGCTATCTGTGGGTGCCCAAGGATCAGATTAAGAAACTCTAGCAACTAGCATCCAGAGGCCGTTCAGATGCACTCTGTCTCAGCGTAGTTACAAGCTATTTTTACCAGGGGTGTACGGGGAGAAATTGCAACCCCCCTACTCCTCAAAAGAAAATGCTCTTTGAACATATTAAGGTTAATAAAATTAATTTTTTGCAGTTATATTTGAAAATGTAGCTTGCATTAGTCATATTAGTGTATCTTAGTAGTTTATTATACGTCCACGTGCAGCCTGTTTTTTACAAATTTATTTATCTGGTTTAATGACTGGGTGGGCTCTCTCTCCTTGCACCCCGTGGAACAGTAGCCTAGAATCACCTACAGTATGAGTGTAGTAGTGTAACATTGCGTTTGGTCAGGACAGGTGGTCAAGTCACACTAGCGCAGAGAAGTCAAGGGACGGCTCAAATTAACAGTTACTGCCAGTTACTGCTATGCTACAGCACTGGAATGTCGCAGTGACTTGTCAGACTGACTGCCCATAGTCTGCACTTTTGTCCCTGTGTGCGTTTTGTATCCTTGGGCGGATGTTTATTTTGGCTGATCTGTGTCCTCCAGCTCCAGTACTTTCCTCAGCTGCCCAGCAGCAACATCTCACCTGCTCCCGAAGTCAAGAAACTGGTCAAGCCCAGATATGACCACCACCTGCCTAACATATGACCAAAAGTGGCTGAAAGATAAACTGCGTGTCCCTGTACATTTGTCAGTTGAACCGTCCGTGTGAATGGCTGCTTGCGTGTTTGGTCGCCGCGTGTGTGCGGGAACATTTTGGGTGCCTGCGTGTGGGGAATAGGGGGACATGTAAAATGTAGAAAATGTGTTATTTTAAAAGACATGAGAAATGGGCACAGAAGTGCTGATAAGCCGGTTGTTTGTACCTACGACGACAGGCCAGGACTGGTAATCCCTTTAACTGGACTGAATAAATGGAATAGGAAACATTTACAACATTTTTTTATTATTATTATTTTTGAAAACATTTATGCAGTAATATTTTCTCTTAAGGCATTTGTAAAAGATATTATTTGTGTTACATGATTTCCATCAATGCTGCGATAAAAATGAATTATTTGCATTTTCAAATACTGCGTCTTTCCCAGCTTATAATATGTATTTCAGCTATGACCATGATTATTTTCAGCTAATATGCACCTTTTTCTGGTACTGAACAGTATTTACAGATTTGTCACAGTCATGAATGAGGATTACCAAATGCTTAGTCACATCAGAAGTAGAATTAGTGAAGAAGGCATTTATGACATTTAGAGGAATATTCAGTTTCTGTTGTGCTTACAGTATATTCTTGTTTCTCCCAGTCCTGTAGTTGCATTCTGAGCTAATTAGTATTAGCCTAATTCCACTGGTCATTTTTGTTACCATTTTTACTTAAGACTTAAAGCATGTAACTTTCTAGACAGGTTACATATAGGAACACCAAGGTTTAACTTGACCAGGAACAACAGTGATACACATTGGTGTATCCTCATAATAAATAGCTACATTAATTTTTTAAATGGCTGCTGTACCTCTAGTGGTCAGTAGGGCGCAGCATTGAGCTGGTGCTGGCACAGCAGGTTGCCAAATTCACCATTAGGACAGATTCCAGGCTATCAGGCATCCCCGGGCAGGGAAGGGTAAGGACACCGAGTACAAGGCTGTATCCTCAGCTTGCTCACCTGTAATGAAATATAGAGAAAGTGAATTGGTGTGAAGGACACAGGTGATCCCTGAACCTTTGCAGATGATGCAAAATGTGGAGCCAGCCTGTTTTAGAATGATGTGCCAACAGAACTGATGCTTACACCGGAGACTGGCATTTGTGATTGGTTAAAAAAAGCTCTCCTCATATGTTGTTATAGGAATAAAGCATTTCCTCCCAGTCACTTAACAGTGAGATGTTTTGTTTCAGAGGCTAAGGGATCCTTTATTGCTTCTTGACGTTTGTTTACACTGCAGCCAGCACACCCTTACATATGCCCCAGAAAATGCGTAAGACATGTCAGTGTGAAAGTAAATGTGGGAATCATCTGAAACGAGTGGGAAAGCAGCCGTGAGGGTGGACAAGCCGTACACTGTAATATCCCCGTGCCACCTAAGTGGATATTTACGTGGCCCCTTAGTGATCCCACTAGTGGGGGTGTATGTTTGTGCAGGTGTGTCACACCTCACGTTTCAGGTGTGGTAGTCAGAAGTGGTGCCTTCACTTACCGGCAATGAGGACTGTGAAAGCCTTATGCTGAAGTTTCTGCATGTGTGTATGTGGCACCTCAGGACACACGTCGTGAGTAAGATCTCATGGATTGCAATGCTGCCCCCCTAGATTAAAAAAAAGAACGGCACCAGAACCTGCACTAGACCCATCAGAATCTCATCTATCCCCTGCAATATTGTACTCTGCAAAATTCTATTATCTTTGTTCTGGAGCAACGTTTAACGTGCTTTAATCCATCCATCTTCTATAACCACTTATCCTATGCAGGGTTGTGGGGGTCTGGAGTCTATGGACACAAGAATAACCCAGGATGGGGTGCAAACTCAACACACGGCGCGCACACACACCATTTGGCAAGTCCATTTGGACCCACCATGACATGGGGGGAACATGCAGCTTCGCACACTGATCCATGGCAGAGACTTGTCCCAGAGGTGTAAGATAACAATGCTAACCACTGTCCATCGCTTTGTTTTTCCCTTTTTCTCGCTAATGCAAACTGTAAAGCCAGTGCGGAATACTGCTTATCTTCAGCAAGAAACCGGTTTTGAAAGATTTTTTGGGCAATACCTCAAGCAGTCAATAGGGGGAGGCAAGGAGGAGGTATTGTGTGGCAAATTACTAAAGCTGCAGATTTATTGTAGCACAGTTGAAGCTGTGAGGCCCATTCACTTCTGCAGCAAGTGAATCCAGGCTGTGATAATTGATTTGGCAAAAGAAATTTATGAGTCATGGTGACCAATGCATTTGTTTAACAATTCACCACTCTTTTTGGTTAGAAAGGGAAAGCTCTCTAAGTGAATGGTTAATGGAAACATATGACACACAGAGATAGGCAGCAGGTAGGGACAACAGTCAGAATCAACAGACAGCTAGACACAATCACAGAAACTTTATTATCAGCAAAACACCTTTAAGTACCTTTATGTAAATCAGCTTTGACAATACAGAATTTCAGACAGTGTGCTTTGTAAATGCAGAGAAAAGTGGCAGAGTTATGCAAGTACGCTGACTAATATATTCGTATTACATGTTGCATGGCTGTGGTTTGATGCAGCACCGTAAGTGATATCTTGATTTCCTGGCCCTGGCAATCCTCACTAGGACTAACAATGCCTGTCAGGCTTTCTTATTTCTCTAAAACGCACGCATGCCATCAGACAGTCACCGGGGGGTGGCAATGAGCTGATACTGCCTTGGAAGTCTACCAAAGCTACTATACTCAGGGGTGGGGTCCAGGCTGTCAGGCCCCCCAGGGCAGGAGAAGGTGAAGTTCTGCAGTAAGGACACCAGGAACAGGAAGAGCTCCATCCTTGCCAAGGACTCCCCGACACAGGACCGCTTACCTAAAACAGAAGATGAAGTGGCACATCCTGACCAATCTGAATATCACCATTCACCCTGGAAAAGACGACGATGAAGATGGAGGAAGGATCTTTCCCAGATTAAGTTTGACTTTATAGCTTTTATAAATGTGTATTTTCTCCAATACAGTTCAATGGCAACATTCCCCTAAAATCATGTATGTGAACTTCTAGTGGTTGAAGACAACATTTACTTAAAAAATATTTCATTTAGCGATACTTAAGAGGATATTTTTAATATATGAAGAAATCTGAATTTATGCATGAATTTGTAAGGAGAGAACATGAAAATGACAGACATTGATTCTAATGTTTTGCATTTAGGAGTATGTCAGACCTATCATCACCTACCAGCAGAGAAGACCATGAAAGCTGGATTTTTCTTGAAGTTTCCATTGTGATCCAAGAAGTGTCCAGGCTTAAAATCCCATGGGGATGCCCACTGGGAGTCGTCTCTCAACACAGAGTGCAGGAAAGGAATTATAAATGTCCCCTGGAGGACACAGGGATGGTGGTTAATATTGGGGATGGGGGATGAGTTATGATATACCTTGCCATACTCCCAATGCTTTACCATACACCCAAGTACCTTACCACACTCCAAGTACCTTACCACACTGCAAGTACCTTACCATACTCCCAATGCCTTACCATACACCCAGTACCTTACCACACTCCCAATACTTTACCATACCCCCAATGAATACCATATACCCAGTACCTTACCACACACCCAGTACCTTACCTTACACGTAGTACCTTACCATACGCCGAGTACCTTACCATACACCCAGTACCTTACCGCACTCCCAATGCCTTACCATACACCCAGTACCTTACCATACACCCAGTACCATAAACCCTGTACTTTTCCATACTCCCCGTACCTTAGGAATGGTGTAGCCTCTGAAGGAAATGTCCTGTGTTGCATAATGGGGAACACTAAATGGTACTATATCCAGGAACCGCTGCACCTCGTGTATCACAGCAACAGTGAAGGGGAGGGACTTCCTGTCCTCCATCACTGGACAACGGTCCCGTCCAATGACTGCGTCTATCTCAAGTTGGGCCCGTTCTACAAAGTTGGAAGATGCAGTAAGCAAATGGTTAAACATAAGTGTGTTAAATGTGACTCTTTGAATGGTATTCCCAGGACCCCTACCCTGTATGTCTGGGTGTTTTATAAGCAACATTAGCGCGTATCTGAGGGTTGTGCTGGTGGTTTCAGTTCCGGCCAAGAAGAGGTTGAGCACTGTGAATACCATGTTGTTATACTGGAACTCAGAGGATGGGTTGTCCTTCTCCTGTTAGCATGTGGGAAAAAGGGCAGTAGAATGATGTAACAAGTGGTTGTATTTTATGATCTGTGTTATGGATGTCATGCACTCTCTGGTATGTGCATGGTAGACATGAAGACAGTACCTGGTTGAGTCTTGCTAAGAAGCAATCGATGAAGTCCCTTGGGCAGTCAGGAGTCAGGGTCTCCTGATGTTTGTGAATTTTCTCTTTGGCAGAAGCCAAAAGTTCCTCAATATCTGCCAAGATTTTATTGTGACGCCCTGGCAGGTGATCCATGAGCCAAGGAAAAGTGTTACAAAACTGTGGAAATGCAGAGAAATTCCGTTGCTTAAGTACGTGGCACACTGACCAAAAGCTATTTGCTGTCCCACTTATGAACCTCTTAGCATCTGAATCGCTGTAATACCACATGGAATGTTGAATCCTTGGATCAAAGCAAAACTCCTAAAGAATATGAGGGAAGGACGGGAATGTGTCACCTGTCCCCAGGGACTGCTAATGAACTGCAGAGTCTGGTTGGTGATGCTGAGGAGGCGGAGAAAGGCATCATCTTTGTACTCAAACCGCTGGCCAAACACCAATGAGCAGATCACGTTGGACACGGCCTGGCTCAGGATGAAGGTGGGATTACATAGGGCAGCTGGTTCAGGGAAGGATGAGAAGAACCAAAGAATCAGTACCAAATATGGGAGAAAGAGTGGAAAACTCAATGTCAGGATTTGGAATTATCAGCCACCCTTCAGTCTGCAAACCACTGTCACCCATCACTCCCACAAATCTTCCACCAAAACACTTCCCCCCCCTACGCACAGTTTGTACTGGCCAGGCTGTCTACTAGGTGTTTACTCTCTTCCTGAATCCATTCCTCCATCCTTTGTCGTCCCATGCCGAAGTCCCTCAGCGTGCTCAGCGTAAAACGTCTCAGCTGACGCCAGCGATGACCATTACTGATCACCAAACCTAATAGAATAACGACCCATGATCTTTCAGAACACAGGCAAATCCATAACGGAGACCATATCAGCTAGTCATCATTTTCCTCTTAAATGAACTTAAGTTTTCCTCTTAAGTTTCACATATGGTGATTACCATAGCCTTTTGTTATTTTTTGAAGGATCGGCATGGGGGCTCGGCCGGTGAAGTCCTCAGCTTGGTCTACCAAAGCCTCCTTCACAACGTCATATCCCGCCAGAACCACACAACGCTGAGGACCGACGTACACAGTCATCACTGGGCCATGACTCTTACTGAGCTGAAAAACAAGAGTGAAGCACTTCAGGGATGAGTCTAGGATTTCACCCTTAGGGACCCTAAAGAAAAACGGAATGGTATAATTTGCTGATTGGGGAGTACAAGATGTTAGTGACAATATGGGACAAATTTTTAGAGATTTTCCAAAAGCCGACCCCTCCCCAAATAGAGTCTAGAGCCACCTCTGGTGAGGATATCATTCTTTGCCATAATGGTCTGTTCAGAGAAAAAAGAGACCGTAAATGCAGAAACTCATACACACATGCTCTGGTCAACAGCATTTCCACCGAGAAAGCTCATTTACTGCTGGTAAGATTGTCAACCTGGCTTTGCACTTAACCAGTATGAAAAACCTGCAATAAATGGACACTAGATTGCTGAACTTAAAACCTAAACTTAAAAAAGGAGAAAAAAAACAGGCAAAAGTAAAGCAGGAGTTCACAGATAAAGTCCAACAGACAGTCGGTTTCAATCAATAGAATGGAACAAATTTACAGAATTTGAACGGTCTGGCCAGTTAATAGGTAAACAATTCATTGATATGTAATCAAGGACTGTGGAGTGTTTAGCTAGAACAGAGTATTAGTGAATATAAAACTCTGCAGACACGCCTCTTAAAAACAAAGTGTTAGAATGAGCAGATCGTGCAGGTCTGCTAGTGTTCTCTGCATAGTCTCACCTCGAGGATACTCTTGAAGGGAGCATTTCTGTCCAGCTGCATTAGGTTCCCCAGCAGGGGCAGTGGTTTGGGGCCTGGTGGGAGATTAACATTCTTATGGCGCCACCCCCAGCTGAAAAGCAGCACCAGAACCAGCACGAGGCCAGCTAGAACCAGGGTAGCGGAGACCTCCATTTTCTTCTCTCTCTGTAGCAACACAACCACTGCACTAACTGCTATCCTTCTTTAAATATTTCTTCTTTTCTTCCTTCAGCTCCTTTTATTTTATTCCTTTGCTGTTGTTTATGTGTCTCACTGCAGCCTAACCTGGGTTTGTATTTTTTTTCTGAAGTTGAGGGAGCAGTTTGAAGCAGGGCAGAGCGTGAACGTCACATCATGTCCATTGTCTTCTTTCATCCCATCAACAAAGACAGTACCTGAATTTCAGTTGTTCCCTCCTTATTCCTCTTGTGTCTTCTTTTCACACTTGCCTGCAGCAGCAGTTGCATTTATTTGCTGTCATTGCAGGTATGTATATGAGGTGGGTGGAGATTTAAGTTATGCAGGGCAGAGTTGAACCACACGCTTCTTGTGACATTTTACCCAGAGTGTGCACCTGTTATCTTACGTTTTCGTTATCCAAAGGTAAAGTAAACAGTCTGATCACCAGTCCCTCTCATCATAAAACAAACACACAGAAAGGAGATGGTGTTGCTCTGTTTGTATTCATTCACAAAACAACAAATACACTAAAAGGCGACTTTCAATGGTCAAGGATTTATATTTGTCATTGTGCGAGTCGTTTACACAAGTACAGCGAAATATATCATTACGGCGGCTGATAGTATAACACGTATTATTAGGGGTGTAACAATATACTCAGCCCACAAGATGAGACACAATATTAGGTTCACAAGAACGAGACAAGACAATATTTTAACAACATTTTTAAGGAAAACTTCAAAGAGGAGATATATTACTGGAAAGCAGCCTTTTATTTGATTAGTTTGAAAGACAAAAAATGCTATATAGTGCAGATGTATGATGAAATGTTTTAAATAACCACCATCATCAGAAGCAGTAAAGAACAGAACAAATATCTAGCACCATAAAATATTTGACCACAAACTCAGATGACAGGGTTCTCTCCTATTTGACTTCTCAGTTGAACATAAAATAGAATATAGATAAAACAGTATAAATAATAAACATAAAACTTTTTTAATGTTTTCTTCACCGGTGCAGTGGATTTAAGTAAAGAGCGATGACGGTGCTGCAAATGGCTTTGCATAGCAGTAGCGTTAGCCGCTGTGTACGGCGTTATTTTCCTACAATTATACCGACGGTTCGCGTTCTGTCTGTCACCCTTTCGCCGTTCATATTTTCCGCCGCGTACCCAAAAGGCTGCCACAAAAGATTTAGAAGTCATCTACTGTGGTAATTTTGTCAGACGTCGATATGCTTACAGCAGGTGATTTTCAACGCCCTTACAGGACCGATTTTCACTCCGACGAGAAATCTCATGTTGTAACGTGTGTAATACCCCTACGTACTATACAACTCAGTTAACCTAGTATTAAGTGCTATAGAAACTATGAACTCTAATATATACTAACTTTTTGCCAGCAGCCATAGCACTTACACTTACTCGGTTATCCATCTGAAGCCACGCAGGTTTGGGCCTGGCCAGTACTTGAATGTTAGACCACCCAAGCTGGGTTGCTGCTGGAAAAGGTGTTGGCGTGACCAACAGGTTAGCCCGTCCTGACCAGCATATTGTGCTGTACAAATGGTGCCGTCCTTCAGAAACGTAATAATCAAGCAACCACCATGTGGTCAGTGTACTGGTGCAGAATGGCTGCTGTCGTGTCACCCATGTAGGTGATACACAGTGGTGTATGAAGTGGCTCCTCATTGGTTCTTTAAAGTGCTTTGGGTGTCTTGGAAGTGATATATACATGTAACTTTCATTATATATGTCATTACCCCAATAGATGTTTGGAATTGACAGTCATAATACTGAAACAGGTATTACACAATTGTGTTGTGCTATTGAGAACTCCTGACTCATCATGACTTCAATCCTGAAGGACATTGAGTGGAAGGACAGCAAGATTACCAGTATCAAAAGCACCAAATGAATTGGACAGACTAATAAACAATCTGGCAGAGCTAATTGAACCAGAATCTTGCAACTTATCCATTCTTTCCACCCTACAGCAATAGTGACCATCTTCTCAGTCATCCCAGCTGAGCTGACTTTTTCTGAACAGGGTAAAAGCATAGCGTGCAGGGCCAGCTGTCTACTAGGTATCTGCACTCCTCCTGAATCCATTCCTCCAGCAAATCCTGTTAGTTATGGTCAGACCTCACAGGAATCAAATCCATGCCGTAGTTCTCTTCTCCTACAATTTAACCGTGTATTTTTGGACACAGATTAACGATATACTCTGTGAGAAAAATGAACAGATCATTTTCTAAATATGAGGCGGAAACAAGAGCAAAAAGTAATGGAGGCAGGATCTTCCACTCATCACCGGATTACACCTGCTTCCCACAGGTCATGGAGTGGCTCATTTCAGGTTAACCCAGAGGCCATTATTGGCAGCAGATGATAATCCCACTAGTCCAAGCTTTATTCAGTGAGATCATGCTCAATGTCAACAGTTATTGTTTATTTTACCATAACCTGTCAGACCCTTATATAAGAAAGCAATAGGAGCTCCATGTGAAAAATCCTCAGCTCGGTCCACCAAGGCCTCTTTGAGAGCTTCATAGCCACACAGAACCAGAACCACACAACGCCGAGAACTGACGTACACAGTCATCACCGGGCCATGACTTTTACTGAGCTGACAAAGAAGAGTGATGCACATGTGAGAACACCGTTCACATCAGAATGGGTTGGACCATAACTTTACAACAGAAACCAGTGCAAAACCTATATAGTGGGAATTCATTGTCCATTATTGTTAACTGGAAAGATGCGCCAGAAATTAGTTGTTTGTTTTGGGCAACGAGATGGAATAGATTAAAGGTAAAGTTAACAACGGAGATCCATAACTGCATCCATAACTAATCCATAACTGCACAAGCAGGAATTATTCGAGCCTCACCTCGAGGATACTCTTGAAGGGAGCATTTTCTGTCCAGCTGCATTAGGTTCCCCAGCAGGGGCAGTGGTTTGGCGCCTGGTGGGAGATTAACATCCTTATGGTGCCACCCCCATCTGCAAAGCAGCACCAGAACCAGCACGAGGCCAGCTAGAACCTGGGTAGTGGGGACCCTCCATTAACATGTCTCTCTCTCTGCAGTTCTAGCACCACCCAGCCCATAGCGTTCCTTATTTATACGTTTTCCCCTTTCACCTTCTTTTCCCTGCTTCTTCTTTCTTTCTTTTTTTTTTTGCTACTGTTTGTGTAGCTTCCTGCAGTGACTCCTCTGTTGTTTTGTTTTTACCACCAGGAGAGGGAGGAGACTCTGACAGGTCAGAGTTTAAATGGTCTTCTCTTCACGCATAATTCTTTGCAGTCATTTTCTGTTCTGGCCCTTCAGTCAAAATATACAAAACAAGAATGGGAATTTTGGAATGTGAAATATTGTACCAGAAAACAAATGTGCTGTTTTTTCCAGTTGCTGCTGAATAGTGAAATTGTGAAATGTATTAGATTAGTATTGCTGCAGTTACACATGAATAAAATGCTATACATCTCTCCAGTTTTTTTGTTGTTTTTTTGCTGACAACAATTTAACAAAAAGTAAAATAAAATACATTTTGCTTTGTTGACTTTTCATGCTGTAAGATTTGCCCAATTTCTTGAAACTTTCATGAAAGTTGAAAGCAGAATCATCAGCTCCAGAGACATTTTTTTTCACCATAACTTATGTAAGACAGATAAGTCCCTTGCTGACTGATATTTCTGTATTTGGTGGATTTTCAGCTGGTCTTTCATATTCCATCTGGGCTAGCAGCCAAAGGCTGTGCTGCACTGTGCATGTGCAGACGAAGGAGTCATTATTATCTGAAACAGGGCCGCTTTTATAATCCCATAGGATTAACTGCCAAGCACATCCGGGCGTCACGGCTTTGCCCTGCACTACTGTGCTACTATACTGCGACTGACTGTATACGAAACAAACAAGCGCTATCATTTGCAACATGTTGTGAGACCCACACAAACTCTGAGGTCATTCACGATGCATTGGTGCAGTTTCCCAAAAAAAAACATTCAAAACAGCAGACAGACAAATATTCAGGGCAACAGCAGCAGCAGTCTTTATTTGAAAACTCATCTCTGTTATGTTTCAAGCTGACTGGAGCAGTAAAGCAATAAAAATCAGGGAAAACAAGAAATGAATAGGCTATTTAAATATCAATAAATAACATGCCTATGGTATGTAATGTATTTGAGGATTTGATCAATTGAACTTAACGGTAGGGCTCAATAGGAGAGGAAAGTCTTTGGATTTAACCTCATTTTTGTTTTCTAGAAGGCAAATCCCCCACAGTCAAAGGTGTCGAAGTCAGAGTCACCCTCTAAGTCGAAGGTGTGGATGTTCGGGGAGTCGACAGCGTGGTGCTCTCCCGCCCTCCCTAATCCTGAAAGCTCGCTGGAGGGATTCGAGTCTGCTGATCTGACATTAGGAGATGGAGGACACAAAGAGCCGAGGTAGCCCAGCGCGGAGGACGCTGCCACCCCTCCCATTAGTAGACAGACCGCTCTCACCGCTCGCGCATCGCTGCTGTTTCCATGCCGAAGGCAGTCTGGAGAACGTGGGGGTGGGGCCACAGGCCCACTCGGCACTGCCCGCTGGGAGATGGTGCCTGTGGTGTGGAAACAGGACGCTCACAAACAGGAAATTCACAAACAGGAAGTGCCTGGCAGGAAGCACAATGACAACCACAGACAGGAAAGCCATTGGTGGGAAGTTACTTAGCAACGGTTACAGAAGGATGTGCACACAGACGGAAAGAACTCTGGGAGATCAAGAATCAGGAAGAATCACACTTTGATGGGGTTATAAAATCTATTATCATCCATGGAGACAGACTACCTTTCCCCCTCCTGAGAGACTGGTAATACGAGGTATTGTCTTTCTTACTGAGCAAGGCGGCTGGGGTATCCCCTTCTATGAACTGGGATGATACAGGGTCTCCATCCAAGACAGAAGTGGTCAGGGTAGGCTGTCTTTTCCAGGACGGCCCACTGGAAGCGACACCCTAAATCAAATGACAGAGATGTACTGCCATCTGGTGGAGGACCGGTGAATTGGCGTGTCAGTCTCTAATGTCAACCTGTCCTAACTTGCCCAGCGACAAATGTCTTTTATAAACAGCTCACCTACTTTGTGCATATCTGTCACCCTTTAAATAAAACTGAAACAAGTTCCCTCCACAATAAAAGGTACAAGACTTAGGATGCTGCTGCCCTGTTGTCCAATGCTCCGCTGAGTCTGTCTGAATCAGAGCATAGGTCTACATATAAATGTCAAGGCATCATCTCCTGGAGTCTCCTGCTGGTGAAGTGCGCCCCACACTGGCCACCAGTATATTACAGCTCTGTGAAGGTATAATAAGTTACAGCTCACCTGTCTCACTTTTCTCAGCATATTCAGCCACTGGCTGCATAGAGGGATAAACAAAAGTTTAGCAGCTTCCGGATTGGTGGGTGAAATTAGAACAGCCATAGGCCACAGAGACTCGAATGGGAGAGTAAATTCTAAAAAGTGCCACCTAGATGTTTACACACGTGCGCTGCGTTGCCCCCTGGTGGATGTAAACGCTCACCTGCAGCCGTTGGCATTTTCTGCCAGCAGCAACAGGAATTTGTCCTGAGTGAGGATCAACGCCAGGCAGCACTCTCGGCAGCCTCCCGCGGGGAGGCGGGGCAGGTCTAGGATCTCCCTGCCTTCAGCGATGAGCAGGCAGTCCTTCGACAGAGACACCACCTGTTCCGGAGGCGACTCTGCATCACGACACACCAGCAGGTCACCCTGGGCAGTCAGCACCAGGTACTTCTCCTTCCACTGCTTGAACATGAAGCCCCCTGGGGAAGCAGGAGGGAATTGGAGAGATAGGATTTCAGGGGGATGCCAGGGTGGAAGGGGTAAAGCCAGGGTGCAGGATTAAGACGTGCATCTGCATATTCAGCTCTGACAGCTGAAAGAGAAAGTCACAAAGGGCAATTCAAATAGTCTGGGGTTTGTGCTGGAGAACCGGGTGAATTATTATACTTTCCAGTGTAACGTTTACCTCTCTCTTAACACATAAGGTGGGAAAACGATGGCATTTAGGCACCACGACTTAAATTGCATCCATCGCTGTTTACTTTGAGAGATATGAATAGGATTCAAAAGGTCGTTCTGTCACACCGGAGTACATTCAAGCTTTCTTGCAATTTCAGAGGTGATGCCAGGCAGATGGGTGGAGTCCTGTTGGTTCGGGTTCGAGTCACTGCAGCACTGCCAAACTAACAGCCGTATCACCAACGCACCCCGACGAAAGGAGAAAGAGTTATAAAGGGGGAACGTAGGGTGATGGATAAAGGAGGAGAGTTAGGGTGATGGATGGGCGACTGTCCTACCGTACTTCCTGAGGAAGCCAAAGTGTATGCCCTTGGGATTCATGGTACACAGGAGTCTTCCACTCAAGAAGCACAAGGGACTGGAGTAATCCCACTGCGCCTCTCTCCGAGATACTGTCCACGAGGATGGGAGATTAATCCCAGTCACAGGAGGACACAGGCGACAACCAAGCCACGTGACACCAGGCTCATGGATGCCACAGTAATAATCATGATGAAAAAAATCTTGGAAGATTATCTGGATTTTCCCCACCATGCAACCCCTCCCCCCATTCCACACACTAATACTGTCTGCAAGTTAATAACCTCTCTGGCTGGAGGGTGCATACAGTTCCTGTTACGACAGCACTTGTTGGAAAACGAGACTAAAGAGCTGAATATTATGGGCATATGTTTCATTTTAGCTATTTGTATTAAGAAATCTATCCATCAAAAGGTATGACGGAGATCTTTCAATCAAAACCGCATCTTAATAAAGGTGCCATAGCTTAGATCCACCACACAGGGGCGACAGCTCCTCATTAGAAGATTTTACGTGAAAGGAATTTGCTTGTTTTTGTTCTTTGTTTCTCCTTCTCTCTCACTAAAGGTAACTCAGTTTCACTGGTCCGGGGAGACTAGTCAGGGAGTTGCATTCTTTAAAACGCCGCCGTCGTGAACCTTAAACTCGCTTTGGATCCTCCCCTCAAATTTTCGCCCTCTTGGGGGCGGCAGTGTTCTGGTCCTTCCCACCTGTGGGGAAAAAAACGATTTGGGTCAACAGGTTTAACATGTTGCCGAAACAATATGAAAGCTAAGATTTAAAATTCTGATAAAGACTCCATGATTCCCTGATCCGTTGCCATCAGCAGCACACTACCCCTCTGTCTGTCTGTTACAAACTCGGGGGAAAAAAATCGCCCCATCTTTTGTTGGTCTGCTCTTGATGGCAGTGAGCCCCCTCCCCAGCTCGCCCTGTGTTTCAGTATGCCCATATCTGTGTGTGCTGCGTGAGGCCCATTTAACCAGCGCGTCTGAAAAGACGAGACATACAATGGGGTCTTTCTCAGTCTCACTCCATCTCTATTAAAGACCCTGGGAACTTACTCACTGTCCCTCCGCACATTTAAAGGGCCAGTGTAAACTCAACCCCAAAACAACACTATCTGTCCTGGACGCAGAGAAGGGAAGTAATTGAAAGTCGGCCACTACAGAGATTAGTATGAACCCAGTGGCTTACAGTTTGCAAAAGTTCCGTGTGTATAAATATAAATGTGTGCAATAAACCCGAGAACCTCGGAAGCCCTTGTTCAAACCCCCGGACTAACCCAGTCCGCATTACGTTTTTTCCGTCTTGTTTGAACTTGCAGAGTGGCTAGACCTCATCTTATTAAGCTCATGAAAGGGAAACCATCACTGCCCCAGGCAAAAAAAAAAATATATGAAAATTAAAATGTTAACAGTGTATCGTTCTAATCAGTGATTGTTTTCTTGAGGTTTGTAATCGGTCATAGTCTGCTGTGTTACAGTACATATATAACCAGAATGGGCTTAGAATCGAATATTTCCAGTATTGTATCGTTGAGTACATTTCCTGAAAGTGCTGTGATTATTTATTTATACATCGTTTGATGTCGATTTGATGGAAATGCCATGAATGAACTATTGCCGTATATTATACTTAATGGTAGGCGCCTACTATATTATATTATAATAGTTCATTACAGTTTTCAGAAATAGTGATAACAACATAAAATACTCAGAAAAACCGCACGACGACGAGGATTTATGTGTCTTATTCATCTGTGCAGATTCAAAGTAAAATTCACTGATTCTCTGATGTGCTGCAATCAAAAATGTTCGGTAAAAAGAAGATTCTAGTAATAAACGTTTAAAACATTAGACTAATTAACATTTATATAAAGATATGTAGGTCTATATTGATGTTAAATCGATTCCTTAAGCCATTTAATTGCGGAAATAATTAAAAAATGTAACAAATCAGCACCCCCCCTGTGAAAAAAGCATTAAGAAAACACGGGGGTGGGGGCAAAACAGCATTGGAAGGTGCGCGGGAGGAGGGGGGAGAGAATGGAAGGAAGTTTGGAATTTGAGTCGTGTGTGGGGGGGTGAAGAGGGGGGAAAAGTTTGGAGGCAACAGTCGGAGATGTGAGAGGAAAGTTAGTCAAGGGAAAACAGCTCCATAAGAAAAGGGAGAGGACAGGAATACGGGACTGCAGAAAGTACTGGAAGTTTTTCGGAGATAAAACAGTTAAATAGATCGATGTTACGATTTTTAAAAATCACTTTACTCGGTTTCACTTCTTATCGTATGTTAATGTGCGATCTAAATAAGTCTTCTGCAATCAATACCTTTTCTGAAGACCAGTTCCCCCATACCTTGAATTTAACATGATGGACTACAATCTTCTGAACTTATAATAGAATATAAACCAGTGTTTATTTTATTATAAACCGAGGGCGGGGAAATTGAAAAGAAAAAAAACTGGTTTTGAAACTGGCTTCTAAACGCAGACCTGTGAACAATTTATGAAATAATCCGACGTGCGCCCGTGAAGTTAGTGAACTTCGCCCTGGTCCCGGTCTAGCCATTGGGGGATGCGCTGATGCGGATCTCTGTGGGGGCCGGCAAAGGCAAGAAGAAGAGCGCTGCACGAAAGCAACTTTCCACTCGACCAAGGGCTCGGGAAGACAACATGGGTCAGATGAACGGTTCCTTGCTGCTGGTGGCCTTTCTTCTGATGTGTCCAGTCGCCGCGAATACCCTGCTTGGTAAGAAATCAGTGTGTATTCTGTATTCGCTTTACAGGTGCTTAAATCATTCATCAATATGATCTGAGTGCACTCACCTTTTAAGTTTGCCAAGTTACTTGCTTAAGTACACCTGATTGTTCAGTATATTTTCCGGAACATGTCAATAATGACTTTATACCCATGTGCCCTGGTATAATTGACAGTTCTCCAGTCTTTCAGCCCTTTTTTAATTTGTGGTGTTTACAGTGCCACCAGAATGTGTTGATAGAAATCACGTACCATGTTTCCTCACCTGTACCTGTTTATCAGGTCATGCTTGGTCGGTGCCATTTTTGAAGTGATTGGCATTTATAGTGAAACTGCTTTTGAAGATGTCTCCTCTGCGGGAATCGGCATGTCACATAATACCTAGGCAGGAAAAAAAATATGTGAAATCGATGCAGAAGAAAGCATAATTTGTGCCTCATTGGGCAAATCTCGCCTGAGCCAAAGTATTTCTTTTGGTGTCATGTCTGTCAGATGGTTCCTTTGCCCTACATTCAACTTCAACTGTGGGCAACTCTGGCATGCAGGGAAAGATAAAAGGTTGTGGATGGAGTTCATTAATATCAATTAACACACAATAAAGAGACCCTCAGGTAGAAGCTGCGAGGTTGACTGTGAAAACACCTCAATTGTTAGAAGACCTGTAACATTTGCATGTGAGACGGCAGGAGTTTGTTTGGAAGTAGCTGGCTGCCAGAATGCGATGGCCATGCGTAGAATGGCTTCTTCTGTTCTCAACTGATATGAACCCATTTGCATGGTATGGTCCAATTTGCTAAAAAATATCTCTCATCTTTGGCGTTAGTGGGATATGATTAGGATCAGTCATAGCTGTCTACCTGTCATGGGTGCTTTAAGAAGAGAAGTGGGGAAAGGTTTCAACAGCTGGTCTTAGGAATGGTCCGAGGATGTTTCGGAATGCTCCGGCTTTTTAGCTTCTTGCTTTGTTTGGAGATGTTGTGCAGCTTCTGCATCAATTCTCCTGACACTTGTACGTGGGCTATGGGCGTCGGCGCCATTATATCTGATAATTATTCGTACGCATCTCATAATTATTCGTTTGGACCCCGCCCCCCCCCAATTTGAACATAAAATATTAGTTCACCCAGCGCTGCCCCCCCCCCTACATTCAAACTGTTTCTGACCTGGGCATTCATTGGACGCTCAACATAGCTGCACTTTGCCAAGTCGCCTCCTTGACAGCTGTCATCTGTTTGTAATGGACGTCACTGTAGACGAAAGCATCTGTGAAATAAACGTACAAAGACACATTGCAAAGAGATCTGGGTGAGCCACAAGCAAAGGAGACTGAGGGGGAACATGATCCAGGTATATAAGATTCTAACAGGTCTGGATGCTGTTCAGCCATCAGTATTAGTTTAAATAGTAGAACTTGTGGCCATAAATGGAAATTATTCGGAGAACATCTTAAAATATATTGGAGGAAGCACTTCTTTACACAGCATGTAGTTAGAGTATGGAATAGTCTTCCTGCTAGAGTAGTGGAAGCTAAAACCCTGGGTACCTTTAAATCAGAGCGAGATAAGATTTTAACAACTCTGAGCTATCAGTTAAGTTCTCCCCAAACGAGCTTGAGGGGCCGAATGACCTCCTCTCGCCTGTAAAGTTCTTATGCTCTAATATTCTTAACGCTGAATGCAAGAGGGCAACAGCATTAGGAAGAGCTTAGGGCAAAATCTTAGGGAGAAACCAAGGAAGCAGTTTAGGAGACTGGGTGGTATATAGATGAAGGAAGGTGTGTGGTGTCAGACTGCGTCTGGCTGTGTTCTAAGAAACACCCTGCTGGCCTATAACGAAATGTAACATCCAAGAAAGGGTTTCAAAAGAGGATCTGCAAGGGTTGGGGAGGGCCTCTCAATATAAACAAATCCTTGGCAGCTTGAGATACTTTGTATGAGTCTCACCATAATGCCTGTGCGTGTTCTCCTGCTAGCATTCCCTACCACATTTTGTACATTTTCTTTTTTTTTAATCCATGAATGGTCCCATTTTGCATTTTGAAGGCAGGCGAGCATCTTTGTCAGTGTGCGAATAGCTGGAATATTACGTGACTTGCCATAAATCCACACTTTCGTCCGTCCGCTGCAGTAGGAACCTCGGACACAATGTCAGCATGATATAAAGGTTATGCCCCGTATGGGATCAGAGGGCAGAGGTCAGGGGTTAAAGGTTAAACTTTGAAAAAGACAAGCATTATAGGCTGTCAGGCCTGAGAAGGCTTGTCTTCTCGTCGTATGGCAGGAAGCCAAGGCGTGAGAAAGTATCCCTACTATGTTCCGGCCTGAAAATACAGTCACATGCTCACATTCTGTGTGATGTTGAATGCCCAGCACCTTTATCAGAAAGTGGCAATGCCATGCTGTGGTTAATGAACTGGGAGAGTGACCACTTTAACCGGGTAGACCCTTGTATCTTGCTTGTGTTTTTTGGCCACAGTTGAGAATATGTACATGGTAATATTTTAGAAGTCTGTGGATATGGGTGTGTCCTTGGACTGCTGTTGTACCTTCAAGAATGTCCTTAACCTGAACTGTCCCAGCAAGATATTATTCAGCTGACAGCTTATCTAGGGTATACGGCTTGGAAGTGAAATGCTAAACGTTATTTGGATGTTTTATCAGCTCGCTGGCACATTCTTCAGATTTTTCTCCTTAAGTGAGCATGAGGGGGGATTTGAGGGGAAACAGGGACAGTGCAGAGCTCTGTGATCACTGATGGTGTGGCTGACGTACATTTCGATCAGCCGCACTTTCTGGCTCTGCTGGACAGGGCCCGGGGTGATCGAACAGCAACGTTCTTAACTGCAGAAAAATCGTCAATAAAACCAAGAGTTAAATAGTACTAAAAAGACGGGAGGTTGAAAGAACCTGAGATTTACTCACCATCGGGGGGTTTTTCAGCAAAAATGCAAGACAGACAGGGGGAAAATTTGACATAAATTCCATGAAATTTCCAAAAATCTTTGAGTCCATCATTTGTTTAGCCTATAGCCTAAAGTCAGGTTACCTCATCATATTACAATACTAGGAACCAAAACTCATGAAAACATCAGTTTTCATGTAATCCAATGAAGAACTTTCATTAAATTTGCCAAAACTCATGCAGTCCACAGAAATGGTACCTACGAACTGGACAGAGTGAGTTTTGGATATTTTCTCTTCAGCTCCAATTAAACCTGAAACGTTTATACCTGGTGGATAAACAATCATGTGCCTGTACAAGACAATATTATTTTGCATGCTTAACAGTCACAGTGCCTGTGCTTATTTTATGCTTGCGTTTCTGGGGCGTTACAGGCGCAAAATATGTGGAGCAATGGTTAGTTCAATTGGTAGCTTTGTGCTTCAGTGCATGGATCTATCCACCTACCCAGCCATCTTGCTGCCACTCATAGTGGGTAGGGTTGCGGGGCTGAGAGCATATCCTTGGCAGCACAGGGCACAGTTGCCCTCTAGGGTTCACACTATGTGAATTTGAATCACCTGCGGTTCTCCATTGGTCCCCAGGGCCATGGTTTGTCCGGGACCCTGCCAATGTGACGCTCGCCCTGGGCAAGGCAGTGCAGCTGCAGTGCCGGCTGGAGATGGTGGGGGGCGACAGGGAGCTGCCAGACGTGGTGTGGCAGAAAGATGGTGTGGCTTTGGACACCACTGACACGAACCAGGTGGAGATCCCCATCACCGAGGAGAAGTGGCAGATTATCAGCAAGCTAAGGTGGGTGCTGAGATCGTTCACCATGCTGCGTTCGTCCTCCTAGCCATGGGCTGTGATCCACAAAGGTATCTCTGTCGCCCTACAGCATCGAGAGTGCCCAAGTCCTGGACATGGGGGGCTATCGCTGTGTGGTGACCGCTGAGGAAGGGCAGGTCATTTCACAGCAGGGCCACATCCATCTGGAAGGTGAAGCTGCTCCCCGTATCCAGGGCAACCTTGTTAGCTAGAGTGATGCCATAGCCACGCTTTCCTCCGTTTCCCATGACGACTGTGAGGTCCCTCCCACTCAGGTCTTCCTCACTTTTCCACGGAGCCCCAAGACATGACAGTGGTGGCCAACGTCAGCTTCAGTCTGCACTGCGTAGCCCATGGGCCACCAGAACCAGTCCGGGTCATTTGGCTGCAGGACGGGGTGCCAGTAAATTCTCTGATGGACCCTATGTCCCTGTCGCCCTCCACGCTGACCCGAAGAGGTGAGTCATCTCAACCCATCCACACGAAGCCGACCCGCACCAGTCTGGTGCAGGTTTGTGTGTCTGTAACCAAGCCTTTAGTTCCCGGTGAAGATCTTTCCATTACGGCAGTGCTAGATGCTGGTCGGTTACCTTTCTGTTAGCAGCCGATTTATACCTCAAAAGAAAGAAAGAATGTGTTAACCTGGCAAGCTCTGCCCTCCTCAGCACGGCTGGTCTGCCCCCCCCCCCCCTCCAGCCTTGGGGGAGGCGTCCGTGTAGGACGCCAGCAGCCTGCTGACATCTGAATAGCTTCTCTCAAGAATTGCTGACGGCTTGAGATCCAGCTGAGTCTCAATGAGGAGCAGACAGCCTGAATAACACGCAAAGCCCCCCCAACTTTCGAGTGGTGATGGGGGCCCAAATGTCCGCCGAGAAGCTGATCTGTGGTCTGAGCCCGAGGGCAGCTGCATGGACACACATCCCTGGGGGTTGTGGGCCAGTCAGCTGCCAACCTGACTGAAGGCTTGACTCAGCGAAGGGGCAGGACTGCGGGCGGCCGCGACCCCAGGTCTACCCCCCAACCCCAATTCAAAGCGTGACACAGGTGTTTATGCGGTGTGACACGCAGGCCTCCTCGTGACGACGCCGCATGTTGACTCACATGTACATTCCTTTGCATTGCTGATAGGTCGTTAGAGTTCTTTAACTTAATTACCCAAACAAACTGTATGCACTTTTCCCAAAGCCAACGCCCACTCTGTCTGCTTTAAATATGATCAAATTTCATGCACCAAAATCAGCTCAAAATCCACGGTGCTTTAACCGGCGTTTGTCGACACTGGTGGCTTGCTGTGTTGGGGAGAACATGCAGGCTGCTTGAGAGAGAATCCCAGCCATGGGATGCGTCGGTTCGCCTGCTGGTCGGTCATGCGGCATCTCTGCCTCCTGAATATCCGTGCGTGTTTTTGTCAGAGAATTAGCAAGCAGGGTTAAAATTCACTGCTCATGTTGTGCTAATTTTCTGTTCCTGCCACAAACACTTGCAGACACTTTACCTCGCCATCTGGATGCCATTAACAAGCTACCTGTCATTAAGGGGCTCTGGAACGTGCAATGGCAGCCTGCCATTGCGCGGCTGAGGTGCCGCCTGGACCCTGTAACTTTCTGGCGCTGTGTCTATACTGGGCCACCAGGCCTCTACTGCAATCCAGAGTTGGACCAGTTAAAATTCTACCTCCGTCCTCCTTTTAACTGTCCAGTTTGTTTCTCTGTCACTGCAGGACTCAACAAAACCAGCACATTTTCCTGTGAGGCTCATAACCACAAAGGGGTCGCCACCTCAGGTTCAGGCCTTGTGACAGGTAGGTATCTGGCACGAGGGGAGGGCAGCTGGTTATGAGCCATGGCTCGGGGAGGGGGGGGGACTGTGTTCTAACCCCCTTCTGTTCCTTCCTGTCCCCCAGTCATACCGTCCCAGCCTCGGAAAGTGCACACCACTCAGGTCACCAATACCAGCCTACATGTATCCTGGGAGCCTAGCTTTGGGGGGGTCCACCCCATCACAGAGTGCTCAGTCCAGGTAGGATGAGTCAGGAAAATCCCCAGTGGTGAGTCAGGACCCAGCAGGCTGAGTCAGAGTCAGAGTCAGACTGGTATATGCACGGAGAAGCATTGCACTCCACTGCTGTTCACGGTCCTGACTATTGAAATAAAGGGCAACATTTTCTTAGAAAGATTTTGGGTTTTTTTTGGCTTGTTTTACACCGAGTAACTCCCTCCTCAACCCTCCCTCTCGTTGGCCCCCCTCCCCAATGCGCCCTACAGTGAAAGATCAGGTTTCTCTATGGGAGAGTGGACCTCTGGCTTTAACTCCTACAGTGCCGTTACACACGTCCCCCCCTCCCATCACCCTACTAGGGGAGAGATGGGAAGAGCGTACGCGCTCTCCGTGAGAGGCCCCTCGGCCCGCCCGCCCAGGAGCGTCTGCTTCTGATAAATCTGTCCCCTCCAGCATTCCCACACCCCCACGCTTTTTTTTCATCCCTGGCCCGGTAGGCGAGGGGGGGGGGGGGCTGATTCAGCAGCTCAAACAGCAGGAACGGGAGGAGATGTGAATGTTGGAGTCGGTTGTGTGGCCGGGACAGAAAGAGGCAACGTGCCCTACCATGTTTATAGCAGATAAGTAAACAACGAAAGAAAAAAAAAGAGCTTCTATCTGATATTTTAAAACATGGGGGGGGGGGGGGGGTCTTTTAGTCATTACTGTGTGAAGTCTTTGTTTACATGTTCCGTTCTAGAAACCCCCGACTTTTCTGAGTCATGTCCTCTAAGTTTGAGCGAGTGCTGAGCGATGGGTGTGTATGAGGATAAGTGGCCTTCAAAGTCACCTGTGCTACTACTACCAGCCCCTGCTCAGTCTCCCATGACGAGTTTCTCCTAGAAGTGAGATGACGATGATCTCACTGTTCTGGAGGTGCTTTCTCTGCACTCCAGTTCTTTTACACATGTATACTATTGGAAATATGCTCTGCAACAATTCAGATTATCTTCCTCGTTGATGAAGAACACAGCAGGGCTTGAAGGATACATACCAGGATCAGGTTGAGATGTCATGCTAAATACTCTGATGGCAGCCTGTGTGACTTTTAAATGGGTCAGTGACAGTTCAGCTCTAAATTATAGATGGATTGACGCGATTTGAGACCATCGCATGGAGACTGATGATAATCTGTGTTTCAGGTTGCGTCCTTTGAACCTGACCCCAACACACTGTCCAGCTCTACGGGCCACCAGCACAATGCGAGCGCCACGCTCTCCAGTCACGTGATCTCGGACCTGGAGCCGCTGACAGAGTACAGAGTGCGGGTGGCTTGCCGCAGTAGTCAGGGGCAGTCTCGTTGGACGGACTGGGTCACGCTGAGCACTGCAGAAGGGGGTAGGTGGCGGCCATCTTCAACCAGATTCAATTCATCTGTCAACTTGAACACGTTTATGGTTGCGGTCGGAATTGTGGGAAAGAGGCTCTCATGTTGGTGGGTTGACGTCCTGCTTAAACGTGGAATTTCTCCTCCACGCTTCTTCACGCCGTCTTTGCTGAAAACGGGAGGGATGTCAGGAATGGGATTTTAAACGTGTGGGAGAGGATCCGGAGGAATGGAAGGAGTGAGTAAGTGTGGAGAAGTGAGCACAGGGCCCCGGGGAAGGGGCCGGCGGCCATTCCGTCAGCCGCGCGGTATGTCTGGCCGAGCCGAGTCCGTCTGTCAGCATTTCCCACCGCGATTTGCCGAAAAGGAACTCGCTGACATGGAAACTACCTGCTCCTTCAGCTCAGCTTATCCAAAAATGCATCAGCGTCGTCCCAGACAGGGGGGGAGAGAGGCAGATGGAGCAGGGCCTGGACGCTTAGAGCCTCTCAAACCATTAGCTGTCCTTTGTGACGGCATTAGTTGGCCCTCTGTCTAGGAGCTGAAGGGAGCCTTGCTTGGGTGCTCTTCCAGCGGCTAAGCTGACGTGGGGAACAGACAGCAGGCAAGCCACCGTGGGGGGGGGGGGGGCAGGCGATGGCTGCTTCTCCTCCATTTGCCCGGTGGCGTGTTCATTCCTGCTCTGAAATACCCTCCTATTACACCATCAGCGTCCAGGATTATGTCAACCTGCTATGTCAGACCCTGGGCTCCATCTCACTCACACAGTGACCCGGTTTGGCCTCAACTTTTAAAATTCAGACCATGCTCATTCCCTCCAAATGCCTCCTCCCCAGTCTTCGCCTACCTGCCGCTCTCGGACCCCGTAAACATGACACACATACTGCAGCAATTCTTTTCGCTCCGTCTTTCGTGCTTTAAGACTGTGGCCCCAGGTGGTCACTATTTTAAGCACAAAAAAAAACATTTTAAATGCCAAGTTCTCTAGAAAAAGATTAGGCACCCGTCAGGGAGCCTTCAAAAACAATCCCCTGAAACTCCCAGCCTGACCCTCTATTTGATCGAGAGAGAGAGAGGGAGAGAGAGAGAGAGAGAGAGAGGCAAGACCAGTCCTATCCATGAGCAGCCAACAGAAAACTGTTTCTTGGAAAGATTCCTGCCCAGGTCCATTCTGAGTTCAAAGGATTAATCCAATTGTGTCTAACTGCCCCAGTCGCTCCCCTGTACTGTGCCCTGGGGCTCCAGGCTGACACTGGGCAACTAAGCCAAAATAAAGGAGGACGGAGCAAAAAAATGTTTTTCCTATGGACAGCAGGTGGCATAGTGGTTAGGTACCCCTGAGGTCCAGTTGCTCAGAGCGACTGCTCTGTCTTTACTCCCATTGGCCAGAATGCTTACACTTCCTCCCCCACCTATCCGTCCTCACTCATTCTTCTCTGTTTGTTTGTTCCCCTTATATTGTAATTCTTCCTAATTCCTCCCCCCAAGCATTGCTATTCCATACTTTGGGCTGCCAGCGTTTTGGGGGAGGTGGTGTTGGGTAGAGGGATGCAGACCCGGACGTCCATGCTACAGGCTGCCACCTGAGGGTTGGAGCACATATGGAAACGATCAGTGCTTGTCGGCACG
>JABFEA020000039.1:5102972-5114859 GCA_019775915.2 Cyphomyrus plagiostoma
ACTTACATGTACTACTAGAGCATTTATGTCATTAATTTAAACTTTATTTTACCAGGTAAATTAACTGAAAACCAGTTCTCAATGCTTTACATGATATTCGGGAGAAATAGCAGATTATGCATGGGAACTGCCTGGGATACAAATGTCATGCGTGTAACTAAACTCTTCAGCCAATAACTGCAAAGGTGTGGTCACGGAGGCGGTTACAGTTTGTGCAGCCGGGTGAGAGGTAGCAATGCATTGAATCGTAATGCGTTGCTTTTAGCTAGCGCTGTAAGCGAGTTGAACGCACCCAATGACCGGACTGGGGAAACAAACTGAAACGCGGACTTAATACAGAGGACTAATGACAACAACCAGAAACAGCTGATCACATGGGGATCCCACATGAGGTTAATGGGGGGGGGACGTGGCACACGGAAGTAGCGGACAATCAGGGCAGGACAGGAGTAATGTTGGGATAGGATCTTTATCATTTTTGAAGCCATGAAGAAAAAAATGCTCTTCTTGTTTTATCCTGTTCATTTTGTGTTTAAATGCTAAAATGCTAACGCTAAAATGAGAGGGGGCGGGAACCGATTAATTGGTTTTCCATTATTTCTAATGAGAAAAATTCTATCAGAACTCAAACTTTTTAGGATTCGATCCGGAGTCCGGAACGGATTAAATTCGAGAACCGAGGTACCACCGTATTTGTATAGGAATGATTCTGATACTCTTTTGTGGAGATTTTTACATTTGAAGAATCTATTATCTATTTTTGTATTAAAGCATTTAAGAGTAAGAAACTCAGCAGTGCGTCGCATAAACTATAGCTTTTTGATCCATATTATCAGTTGATCACTATAACTGTGATCACTATACGTGGGTTCCACTGTATTAAAAGATTTTTTTAAGTATTAAAAAACTTTTAAAAAACTGAAGTAAGTGACATGGGCAACATTACTTCACTTAGAGGTTCTGAATATCGATTTTGATTAATTGCCCAGCCCTATTTCACAGCATGGTGAACCCAACTTCAATGTACTCTTCCTCTCTGGGGGGCTCTTTTTATACCCAATCATCTTACTAACATGTTGACAGTTAACCCACAGTTAGTTCTGAGATATTCAACCAGATGTTTTATTTTAGCTTTACACAACTTTTCCGGTCTTTTGCTGCCTCTGTTCCAACTTTTTTGAAACATGTTGTTTCCGTTAAATTCAAATTGAGCGTGTATTTGTCAACAAACAATAAAATTTCGGTTTCAAGATTTGATATGTCATCTGTTCTATATTCAATTAACTGTGGGTTTATATGATTTGTTAATCACTGCATTCTTTTTAATTACTGTGTAATATGTATCCCGACCTTTTTGGAAACATGTATCTAAAAAATGTCTTATCACCTTAAATACTCCAGGAAGCTCATATTAATGGTTTCATTTTATCTATAATAACTACAAGGAGCACATATTTATAGCAGTATTCATCTATAATATACATTGAAAACACTGCAAACAGTACATTATGAGATGCTTTTAACTTCAGCGATGTTTAATTCAGAAAGCATGTGCTTCAAACATGTGAAGCACATATGTATGTTTTGTTTTTATAACTACAGGGACTATTCAGGTCTATGTATAGTGCTTATCCATCTATAATGTGCTATCACTGAAAACACTACAGGAAGTACATATTACGGCATAATTCTCTCATGGTAGGACAAAATAACAGATATGGCTATATATTTATGCTACTGACAGAGGTGGGTAGTTCAGGTCCAGAGAGCAAAAGTCCAGACCAAGATTTTATTTCCACCAACCAGTTGAGTATAAAAAGAGTCAGTCACAGGGTACTAGACTGGCTGGCTGAAAGAAAATCTTGGTCCGGACTTTTACTCTCTGGACCTGAACTACCCACCTCTGGCTACCAATCGGAATATATTTTAAGCAGGAAAAATAAATTTCAGAACACCCCCTCATTTATCCATCACAACAAGCCTTTGCCAGTGAGCCCAGGTCCCCATTTATGACTCTCCCACCTGACCCAGCCACCCCTGCTGCCTACCGTGCCCTTCCCCCCAACTCACTCACCGGCAGGTTGCCTCCAGGGTAGCCCATCGGCCCCTGTGACAAAAGCAAACACAGTAGCGCCATATCAGTTAATGGGGCTAACAGGTCATGAAGTGATTCAGCACTGACGTTAAATCACACGGACACCGACAGTATCAGCAAAGCCGGCACACACACACATTCAGTTATTCATTTATCACACGTTTCATCCAAAGTGACTTACAATAGAGGGAAGGGTTACAAATGACACGAAGTTGCTGGTATTTGAACCCACGACCTTTGCATTGTTGGCACAATGCTCTACCTGTTGAGCTACAAGAACAGAAAGCAGACATACTTACTCCCATCGCTGGGAGGCCAGGCATACCCACCTGGGGGAGAGCAGAAAGACACAGCGTCAGAAACAGGTTCCCACACTCACTGAGGGGTGGAAATCACAGCCCAGGGAACAGAGAGTCCACAGGGAAGGAGATGCTTACCCCCATACCGCCCATTCCTCCAGCTGGGTACCCCCCCTGGTTAAAATGAGAAGGGAAGATGGTGCTTGTTTAATATACACACAGGCACAAACATTTCAATGGCAAATCATTACATGTGACCTACCCCCATTCCTCCGGCTGGGTACCCCCCCTGAAAAGGACAAATGTGAGATTAATATATACATATAAAATGCACGTGTGCAACGATATGTATGTAGGAGGTTGTGCTTGCAAGCATGGCATTTATACACTCACAGTAACATACCACTGAAGTAGAACTCACCCCCATTCCACTAGGAAATCCCTGTATACCTCCCTGAGTAGCGATACAAAAAAAGTACAGTCAGTAACTAGCAGAGAAGAATGATGACCAGTCGGGGGCGGTGCTCAGCCACTTTCTGTTACTCGATGGACTCCATCATGTGTCTCTGCTGAATGAGCATGTGTTGGGGAATGTGGAACATCTGCTGGGAGTTCACACAGGATGCTGTCCCAGTGAGACCCTGTGATGGCCAGGCTGACTCACCAAGGTCTTAATTGCCACTCACCCCGATGATGTTGAGTGTCTGGATGGTGACCTCTCCTCCAATGTTCAAGAAATATACCATCTCGACGGGCAAGCGATGGTAGAAGAAGTAGAACTCGGAGCCATTAATGTTCACCTGCAGGAGCCAGAGCCAAACCTAGGGCTTAGTTTTCTTCCTTAGAATGTCAACAAGCTGTGGTAGACTGTTGACTCACAGACACGCACAATGCAGGCTGACCTGGTATCCCTCAGTGTTCACGATGATGATCAGTTCAAAGGTCTTCCCCTTGTGGAATGGCATCATATGGACAATTTTCTCCTCTTGCCATGAGCCACTCTGAAAACTGTTGAAGACCACCTTGTCCCATCCATCAAATCGAGGGTTTATGTGTAAGGCAATGTCAGAGCCCTCTATCTCCCCACACTGCAAATTGCAGAAAAACCTATAGGGGGCAACAAGGAGCCAGTAAGTCAAGAGAATGATTTGGGGGAGGGGACAAGTGGTCCACTGGGTTACATAACATTTATTTGGTTTGATTCACAGGAATGGGTGAATGAATGGGTGGAGACCTGTCGGAAGCAGAGGTTAAACGTCCTTGATAACAGCGGGATCACGCCTCCATAGCTCCTCTCAATGGTTACTGGCTAAGAGTAATAACAATAAGCCCTAACCCTTTGTGAGAGCAAACCTTGATGTTGCCACTGGCAATAAGTGCGGTGATAAGGTGCAGCTAGACAGAGGGTGAGGGCAAACCTGCAAGAGCCACACCCTAAGTACACTACACAACTTTCAAAGCCATCGGATCAACAATGATGGCAGCAGTAAAAGTTCCACAGTCTGTTTGGAGCCATGAAAGGGAAAAAAGTTTGGTTAAAACTTTAGCAAGAACACCAATGCCTTTTTGACACTTCCGACGACCTGAGCTGTGAAAGTGGTGGATGGAAACTGCCAATTCTCTTCAAGAGCCACGTGCTACTATAGCAAGTCTTCCTGGTGAAAGATCTTATAGAGTGTGACTGATCAGTCATGTAGTGCGTGAACCACAATGACTTCAAGACTCCCAATTATGAGACAAGTCCTGTAGCGCGAAAAGTACAGCATTCTGACGACCGTAATAGTCGTGTGGTGTGAACTTAGTATTAACAGGTCTGAGATCAGCCCTGACCACACAGCTCTGTCTATCTGTAGGAAACACTGCGCACCACTTTTTCCATCAGGTATGAAACCTCATAACTTTGAAAATGGGAGCTCTCCATATAGCCTCCCTCCCAGCCCTCCGATCTCACCTTTTCATGTGATGAGGAAGATGCCCCTGCATGTAGATGGACATTCCTGGCCTCAGTCCTCCATTGATAGGACCCAGATAGGGGATGCACTGTGAAGGATACAGATACGATCCAAAACAAGAGCCACACAGAGGAAACACTGATGGCAGATGTACTTAAAAATGACAAGCCTCTGTAAAATATTCATGCTCAATGATATGCCAGAATAACTTTTTGGATTTTCGGGTTTGTTTTGAGCAGCACTGAGATAGCAGAGGTTGCACTCACAAGGTTGCAGACGGACTGGTAACCCTGTGGGAGCAGAAACGCCATGGTGACCGGTGCAGAGAAGGTTCCAAGGCTTCAGCGAAAAAGTGTGACGGAACGTGCAAGTCCTGTCTTATAGAGCCCTGAGTGGGAGGGGCCTTAGTCGTGAATCGTACCAAGCCGGTGTTGTGCTCTAAACTGCCCCCTCCACTGACGTATTCACTACTTTTAAAGGTAAAGTCGCTTCGCTTCCCCTGTGCAGCGGAAGCAGAAATACATTAAAAAATAGTCACAAATATCATGGAATGTGACAATCAATGGAATGTGAAGATTAATAACCTCCTGTGAATTTTATGTTACTACGTTTTCATTCAAATGCGACAGTAATGCTTTTATTTCCAACGTTCGTTTGTGCAAATAGTCACCTTCAGTTGCAAGAAGCGATTCATCATCTTGAATAATGTACCTTTAAATGTACCTGGCTGCTATGACAACCGAATTTCCCTCCGGGGATTAACAAAGTGATCGATCAATCAATCATTCATCCATATTTCTCTTATTCTGCCTTCTATTCATACCTATAATGTGGCCCTTAGCTTCATACTCGGCACCATCACACCAAAAAATGAAATGACAGCAAACCAAACACCAAAAATAATCAGAAGCAAATGTTCACTATTCACTATAGCGATACCGTCATGGGAGGCGATCCGTGGCAGGGATAGAGCACAACACTGGTTATTTAGGAAGTTTGTGAGAAGAAGAGAAGGTGTGGCAGAGTTACAGGGGCATCATCATGGACCCTGTGGTTTCCCTCCTTCATTTATGAATATATTAATATGATAACTATTATGTAAGATTAGATATATACAGTGGTACCTCGGTTCTCAAACTCCGGATCGAATCCTAAAAAGTTTGAGTCCGCTCCTTCCGTGTACCACGCCCCCTCGTTAACCTCGTGTGTCAGGAGAGATGTCCAAACATCTGAGTAAGGCTGTCCAGAGAGGCAGGATCCATGAAATGCAATGAAAATGTCAAAACTGCAAAAAAGATTTCAGAGTAGCTATGGCTGAACTGCATGGGGGATTACAACGCTTACAGGACACTTTGTGTCACATAAGCCAGATGAGAACAATCTTCACAGGTGTTTGGTCCTAGTGTATGCTGTGACCGAATCTTCACAGCACCAGGCCCGGAGATGGATGGGTCCAGCCCAATGCAACATGACCTTAAGCCCCCCCCCTCCCCCACTGCAACTGGCCTGTCAAATGGGCAAAAATAAATACATATCTAAATGCTGTAAAGATACATAAATGAAAAGCTGAAATGAGATGAATTCATTCCAAATTGACATTAAAACTAGCTTAATATTGCACAGTGAACTTAACTAAATACTTAGCTGCTAAAAACAAACAATAACTTGGAGGTTATTGAGAGTGTTTTTTTTTTGTTAATGGATGTTCATTCGGCTCTCACCCCCCACACACACACACAAACACTCATGTGATGCACAGTCTGTCGGGCAAAATGGTTCTGGCACCAGGTTTGCTCAGCACAATGGATCCAAACCCCTTTGCCCTAAGTAGGTTTCTAATTCTAACTCTGGGAATAATGAGAGTACATTGGGTGGGGTTATCACAATTTATCCACACAGACAATTGGCAGCACCAAACAAGAAACAGGCAAAGCAAAGATTTGAAAATAGTGAAATCTGTTTAATCTGTATTGTAACACAAGCTTCAGTTGGACAGCACACAGATCTCAGAAAGCGATCGTAGAACGCAGTGATTGTCATGGTGGTTTGGTGGGAGTCCCCTGCAAGCCTTCATGAACATTCAACAGCTAATTGCACTTTCATTATGAACAAAAACGACCCACCGTAAGACCAGTGTGTGTGCGTGTGTGTGTGTGTGTGCGTGTGTGTGTGTGTGTGTGCGTGCGCACGTTATAACGCTGACTAAAAGCTATCTGAGATCCAAAGTTCAGCCTTGGCTTCATCTTGCATTTAACGAGAAAACATCTTTCACAGATTATCTAAAAAGAGCTAAGTAAAAGTTTAAACTCTGAAATCACAAAAGGCATTTATATCCTTTTACTGCAAACCAGGCATACATCTGAGTTTTGCCATTAATTTCTCCAAAAAAAAAAAAAAAAGATGAACAAATTCACCAGAAACACCTTTTCTTTTTCAAAACTCCACTGAGGGAAAAATAGTGTGTTTTTGGTATTAAAATATTGGTGACCAGGCTTTTCTAGCCTTTACTGGTCAATCGACAACAATGCAGTGACTACACTGTTAAAAAAAAAAATAAAAAATAGGAAGTGCCGATAAACGTGGGGAAATTTCAAGAACAGGAGTGTAAACGAGATCCTCCGCTCCTTATTTCTGTTCCCTCTGGGCACCGGCCTCCCATATTAAGTAATGGCCTTTAAGACTGAGTGTTTGGACGTTTAGGACACTTAAAAACATCCAGCATCGCTCCGGTTCTCTATCTGTCATTCCTCAGTGAAGTGATGTGGGCTTATTCAAATAAATAACAGAACGCTGCACGGGAACAGGCTGGCTGGATGTGGAGGCCCACTGCACACGCTCACCTGCAGCATGTCAAGGGAACGCCACCTCCATCCAGCCCCCAGCCCCGCGCAAGTCAATCAGCAAAACACCAGGGGATTAACAGACAGACGAACCATGTGACTCATGACACACGTGCAGCTATGCCACTAAACCAAGGGGCTTTGCATATTTATACTGCTAATATAAGAATAACTACAAACATCTCAGTTAACTGTGATAATGACAGAGCTCATTGTGTAGTGGGCGTCTGAATTCCACGTCAGGTGCGTCCCTGTCGTCGTTCACTCCCGTTTGGTCTCGTGTGCGTGAAACCCTACCTCTCCGGTGGTTTCAGCGCCGTGTCTCGCGTCCTCCTTACGTATCAGTAAGGTCAAAGTGTATATTTACACAGCTGTACATGATCACTCTCCCTCCATCTCTGTCTCACGGGCATGTCTGGTTCACTCAGTCCTCCGTTTCCGAGTCGCTGGGGTCGGCGTTCGGTGCGTGCGTGCCTCCATGGCAGTTGCTAAAGCCAGATTTCAGTCTGCTCCATTGGCTGGAGTTCTGATCCCACCCCCCTCCTCCCAAAGCCCCCTCCCCCCTATAAGTGCCCCTCCCTCTAGCACGCACACACAGACATGTGACACAGTTATCCCAGCTGATCCTCGTATTGCTTTCGGAAACAGTCACCAGCCGGAAAGAAATCCCAACAGCGCTCTTGGTACATCTTCCATACGTAAGACTCCTGCCATGATGGAGATAGAGACATGGTATTACTGTCGCGCCTTCAAACATCACACCCTATAAGATCTTTCACTTCAAGCACATGCTAATAAGTGTCATTGTTAAAATAGAAAAATATGAGAGAGAGAGAGAGAGAGAGAGAGAGACAGACAGACAGACAGACAGACAGACAGACAGAGAGAGAGGATTGGATGCAGGATGCAAATGGATTTAAATGAATAAAACCTTTAGTGCATGGAAACCTTGACCAACATGGATAATGATGGACTCAACAGACCATCAGGCCAAGAAAAACACACTGCCTGACAGCATGGCTGTCTTTACCAATTCACTGGGAACTATGGGGCCAGACAGAAGTGTGGTGCTGACCGGCATGGAGCAGTACTGACCTGTCCAGTGTGCTCTGTTTCGTCTTTGTTGATTAAATACATGAGGAAGAACCTGCAGAGAAAAAGAGAACAATGAAAACACAGGGTGGAAAATAATAAGATGACAATACAGTGACATTACAATTATAATTTCATCGGAAATGTCAACCTTTTCCCCATTGCATTAGGATTGGTTTGCTCGGTAAAATGAAGTCTGTTTTCTAAACTTGTCTTTGCTCATTTTAGTAAACACATACCTGCCCCATGTCATACCTGAAAAGAAAAAACCCACCCTGAATAAACAAAGACTCCCTGCCCTGTGTCAGGTGGCTCTGTCTACATTCCAGATCAGTCATTCCAGCAGTGACCCATGACCATGGGCAGATTCTGGTCTCTTATTGGTGCAGGGAAGGAAGGTATTCAACACACAAAAGTACTGACACACCAAAAGGGGACAAAAGTCTGAAAGCAGGCTGCGTCATGCAGACATACTTGCTAGTGACTGCCCCAGTCAGCCTTCTGATTGGCTCCTCATACTCACATGTAATTGGCCAAGTTGTGCTCTTCAAGGGTGTGCGTCTCAAAACCATGTGGTGTTGTGTCAAAGTAGTCACTCCCAATTCCACAGATGAAGCACTTAGTCTGAGTTAGCAAGGGCAGGTAAACACACAGGAAGGAACCAATTAATGGGTATATTTCAAGCTCATGTGGAAGGTAGAAAACTATGTGACAGATTAAATATGTGCTTTAACATGAGACTGACAAATGAGATTGAGAAGCAAAGGTAAGATGAAAATGCTGAGAGTCAAGTCAAGATGCCATGTGGGGAGAACCTACCTCCATATCCTCTCTGACCTGTTCCTGCTGATCTCTCAGCTCGCCAAAGGCATCAATGATGAGACCTGTGATGCCACAACAGTCAAACATTCACAGCTGCTCCAAGGACAGCAATTCAGATCCATAGCTGCAGCTTCTAGATCTTCACTGCGTCTTAAACACCACAGTTTCCCATACCCTGACTGAGTAATCCAGAATCTTGTTCTAGTAGACATTTCTGAACATGCCCCATACCCTGTATGATGGCCAGAAGGATGACGATGACGAAGAAGAAGAAGGTGATGTCAAAGACCACACGGTAGAGCTCATACTCATCTCCCGCGGGGTCCTCGATCTCATCTCCTATGCCTCCACCAGCGCGTACCCCAACATACATGTGGAACAGGTAGCACTAAATGACAGGAAGCGAAAGGATGTGTTATGATCCAAAAGGCAGCATAACAGACTCAGATAAAGAAGAAGTACAGAGGACATAAAGCCTTCTAATTATTAAAACTATTATAAATTTATTTGTATAGTTCTGCAGATTCACTTCAACTCATTGTCCATGGAGAGATCAATCCACTTCCGCTTACTGTCATCATGTCATCACACTTCATGTCTGGCTCGTCCTCGTCCTCACTCATATTGTAGAATTTGCGGAAGAAGTTGAAGGCCACCACAGTGTAGAGGTAGACTACGACCGCTAGCAGGCCCACTGTCATCACCAACTGGTGAAAAGCCGGAAGGTCAGTTATGGGTTGATCGCAGAGTCAGAACAACTACTCTACAAGGACTGTTTTGAATCCAGGATCAGTGGACTACAGGGTGTCTGACTATGCATGACATCTGGGTTGTATTTAGAGATGTGTTGGAATGTTATGAATAGTGTACGGGCTGTCATATACAGGTTTCGCTATACCTGTTTGCCATTGTGGGTGACAGAGGACAGGATGGTACGCAGGGTCTTGACCCCCATGGCAATGTCCAGCAGGTGACAAGCAAAGAAGAAGTTGTTGTAATGTCCCAGCAAAGACATCACAAGGTACCACACCAGGTACAAGAAGGTCTGAAAGAAGAACAAGAGGAGAGATACACAGATTCAATACAACATGAACATGTATGACATACAGTATGACCATGGATATGTAAGGTGGACCATGTTTGCTCACGTTGTCTGTGAACACTACTCCCAACTTCCAGATCTGGTACTTCACGTCAATGGATGTGATCCTAAGAAAATAGAAACTGGGTGTTTAGCAAATTTCAAGTTTTTTTCTTCAGAATTTTTCGACAGAGCCCCAAAGTACTGTACATGTGGCAGTTTGCAGCAGAGTTATTTACTGATGCAGGCTTATCTCCTTTCTGCTGCCCTCTGAGTGACCTTTGCTACACTAAAAGAGGCTCACAGGCAAAAACGAAGGCCAGCAATAAAACATGTGATGTTTCTCAATACCAAGAACGCGAAGATCCTACTTTTGGTATTGGCCATAATGGCCTTGCTAACAAGCCCCCCAAGAACAAACCAACAACCAATGCATGCTTGATCTTTGGGGCCGGGCAAGCTCGATATTCTGGGATTTTTACCATCCTCTTTCTGTTCTTAGTATTGGAACAGGTCTTTGACAATGGAAGATGAGGTAAAAGCAGTACGCGAGAATATAAATACGGTCAAGAGTGCATATTGAACAGACAGGCCAAAGCTTGTTTGCTTCAGTGCACACATAGGGAGCCATTACCATGTAAACAAAGAGGTGTCAGGTGCGGGCTTCTTCTCCCTCTGCTGGGTACTGACATCCAAAGAGGCCAGGTCCATGCCAAGCAGCTCTGCTATCCTCTCCCGGCCATAGATGTCACCATACTTCTCCAGGACCTAGACACACGGCAACATCAGTATATTGATAGGCTTCTCATGCAAGCAGGCTATGCTGAAAATTGTTTCTCACCTTTCTCTTGACAAACTTGTCCCAGTAGTTATTTGGGAAGCTCCTGTACATAAAATACACATTTCACTGAAGTCTTATGTCTTTCAGCACAATGGTAAAAACCCTTTAAATGCCTCTATATATGACAGCACCCAATGATTCGCATTCCCATTGTCTGTAACACTCAGAGTTGGCTTTTATACTTTGGTGTTGCACAGCTATAGTGTGTTCACTTACGGTGTGTTGAGGACCAGTCGATCCCATTGTCCCTTGATGTCATCATCTTCGGGTTGCTCAGTGACATAAACACCGTCAAACTCCAGCTTTCGTGCCAGCTCCTTCTCTCTCTTGAAGATGACCAAGGGGACCTGAAGGACGACCACAAATCAACAGCACATCAATGCTGGCATTGGCATGTCAACTTCCAACACATGACCTGCGACACCACAAAAAAAACACGTAGCAAATTAACCTGCCTTAAGGCAGTTGTAGCCAATGATGCAAAGGAAGGAGATGATGGTATGGATGATGGCAAGTAAGGTCATGGCTGGTTCCATGTAGCCAGTACTCTCCTCTAGGATGTAGTACACCAGTCCATCTTCCTCATCCTCATCCCCTCCATCATCCTCCATTCCAGAACCCTCAGGCTCAGCCCCAGAACCTTCAAACATCCCTGAGCCCTCATACTCTTCCATACCTGCGGGGCTGTCCGACACCTGGGCAAGAATGGAACATAATTAAACTCATTGCAGAGGTACCAGAAGGATTACTATCAGAAGTGGAATTTTAGGTCCACAAAATAAAAATCTGGCGGCATGGTGGTGCAGTGGTTAGCACTGTCGCCTCACACCTCTGTGACCCGGGTTCTATTCTCCGCCTGGGTCTC
>JABFEA020000039.1:5114959-5131648 GCA_019775915.2 Cyphomyrus plagiostoma
CATTGCTTCCGGGATAGGCTCCGGACCCCCCGCGACCCAGTAGGATAAGCGGTTTAGAAAATGGATGGATGGATGGAAAATAAAAATCCAGACCAAGATTTTGTTTCAACCAGCGAGTTTAAAAATCATTCTCACAGTACTCAGTAGATTGGTTGAAACAAAATCTTGGTCTGGATTTTCACTTTCTGGACCTGAAATGTTCACTACTGATTATTAGAGTTATCATATTGTCAATTTTCAAAAATCAAACATATTTCTAAAAACTCTTCAAAGAAACAGAATCAGCACAGACAGCCTCAGACCGTGAGTACCTTGTAGAAGAGCAGGATGAAGTTCAGAGCAAAAGCAATGAAAAGAGCCAGGAAACGTAGGTTATAAAAGTTACGGGACAGGTAGTTCTGCAGAAGAACAAGAAAAAGAAACATGAAACAGCTTTCTAGGAACCTACTGAATTGTAGTACTCTTAGTTTGACCAGAATTTAATGGTGCACTGTGGAAAATCTTGGATTTTACTGCTAATCCTAATCCCCCAAGATACCACGGACACTAATTTTTTCCTAACCATGAATTTATTCCTCTGGACGTCCAGTTCATTCCAGAGCTCAAAGCCTTGCTCTTCTGCTGATCTTTTGTCCTTCTTGGCTTTGACCTTCACTGTCTCTTCCTTTTTCTCTTCTGGTGATTCATCCATTGCTTCAGGCTCAGCTTCTGCCTCCTTTTCTGCCTTTTCTCCATTTTCAGCACTGAAAAGAAAAAAAAAATATAGACATGGACCGTTGTAGAGAAACATAATTAAAGAGGAAATGTGGAAGTGAGATGTAGAGGTTCTCACTCAGCCTTCTCTGGTTCTGCAGATGGTTCTTCTATGACCTCAGGCTCAGCTTCATCTTCCTCAGAACCCAACTGCAACAGTGTGCAACAGGTGGAGCACAGTCAACGAGGAGCATTGCAAAAAAGTAGAAGGCACACAGTGGGTCAGTTTGCAATAAAGATCTGATAGCTGGGATAAGAATGAAGTTGGGATAAGATTGAAGTTGCGCCATGAAACAATGCTTTGATAACACTGAAACATGAAGCATTACTAATGCTACCATCATGGACACAATGGCAGGGTCCTCCCCCACAAAATTGTTAACAGATTCACAGAGTTTAATGGAACGGCAACCTCACCACTTTCCGCTTGGTTATGGGTGAGCCTTCTGGAGTAGGCGGCTCAGCTGGAGTGGTATCACCTATGTCGCCCAGCCCTCCAGGTATGTCAATACCAGGTATCCGGCCACCTTCCTGTTCCTTGGAGTCCGGCTCTTCCTCTTCTCCACCACCACCTTCCATCAGGTCAGCTGCTCCGCCCGCTTCCTGCACCACCCCTGCTGCTGGCTCTGCTGGTAGGTCTCCATGAACCTCATCCTGTGTGGGATCTGGCATGCTAGCCAGGATCTCAGTCACAGTAATTTTCTTAGCCCCTTCCACTAGACTACCACCAAACAATGTGTGCCAAATCAGCAAGAAGAAGCCTCTGCAGATGCTGTAGATGAAGTGCAGGATTCCCATGAGGATGGTCCAGAAGAAGGTAGCCAGCCCAACCACTATGTCCTTCACAGTCATTTTCCTCACTCTGCGATACTGTCGCCGCAGGTTGCGGAAGGTGAACTTTCCAAAGAAATTTAACATGCCATTGATGAAATCCGCAAAGGCCGAGGTTGACTCTGGAGCTGCTTCTCCATTCTCTCCCTCTTCACTGCCACCCTCCGCACCACCCTCATCCTCATCTTCATCCTCCTTCTCCCCTTCTTCTGGCTCAGAAATCTGTGCAGCAATATTCATTTCAAAAATAGTGTCCTCACAGAAGTTGACAAAAAGTTCCATTTTTTCAGATTCGCCGCCCTCATTCACTACATCGAAGATGAACTGTCGCTTAGACTCTCTGACCTGGGGCATCTCCCACTGATTGCGGTTGACTTCACTGATCTCAAAGTAGATACGCTCTATTCTCTTGCTGGCACCCATTATCTCAATACGGCCTAGGAAGGGCCGGAAGTAATTGAGAACACTCTCTGCCTGCTCAAGGAAGTTCTGCAGCCGTGTATCATGTGGAACATGTTCTGACAAGTTTGTAAGCAGTACTGCAATGTTGAACCCAATATCTTTAGCAGGCTCCTGGAAGCGGTCTGCAAACTCCTCAAAGTTGATCATCTCATTTTCATCGGCTTCCGAGCAGGACAGCAGAAACTGGATCTCTGAGGGCGAGTACTGCTTCTGGCTATCCATAGCCTTCTGGAAGTCCTTCTTGGAGATCAGGCCACGAGGGTCCGTCACATAGTCACGGAATGCATCTGAGGCCACAATGTCCTTGAGCTTGAGGAACATGTCAAAGAACTTGAGAATCATCTCCACATTACTGGAGGACTCCACCAGCATGTCTACCATCTGGCGGGCGATGGTTCCATTCACAATGTTACCTGGGAGCCAGAGATGGGGAGAAATGATTAGAGATTATAATTAAGAGAAGCTGCATGAATACCACAAAGATATGCCTTGTTGAGTAACAAGAAACCACTTACCCTCTAATAGAGACAGAAGCATAACGACCATGTCTTTCTGAAGGTCCAGCAGTTCTTTAAGCAGACCAATCTGACGTGAGTCCTGTCATACAGTATGTAAGGATCACAGATATAAATATAAAAGATGGCCAAATATTTTGTGAGCAACATTAAAGGACAATAACATTATCTTTGAGGAAGAAAAAGCATTTATATAGAAGGTACTCAAACCCCAGCCCCCAAATCACACAGACAATATCACTTCTGGAATGTTGCATGGGAACTATATAATGGCTTCAGTATTACATTACTTTGGAACACAGAATTTTATTAGTTTTTCAATATTCTAAGTTCTATAAAGTAAAACGACATTACAGACGCTCCTCTACTTACGAACAAGTTACGTTCCGAACGGCCGTTCGTAACTTGAAATGTTTGCAAGTTATTATTCAACATGATTTTAAGGGTATATGCAAGTACCAAGAACTAGGATGCTGGGAGTATGTACGTTATGCTGATGTGCAGTGGGAGTCGCGGCCAGAAGTCGTACTAGGCGGAACTGGCGCACAGAAAAAACAAACCGATGTTGCAGACAGGAAATGGGAGCCAACAAATGAACAAAATTTGGACTTACAGTCCTCTTCGTTTGTATATCTGAAAGTTTGTAAGTTGAAAGTTCATGAGTAGAGGAGCGTCTATATATGTCCATGTTACAATATAGAAACAGAAACGGATCAACACTGACTGGTGCTGAATGTTACTAACTGAAGCTTTTTTTTCCCAAACACTACTGAGCGAATAGCAATATTTCGGTTTCATATCATCATTAGTAATTGAGAAAAAGTTGCTGTATCGGGTGTCACCCAATAAGACGTGCACTGTGTGTTGTTTAGGAACAAATTTATTAAAGTACCAGGATTAAGCCACCTGTTTTTGGGTCCTGACAGAGCTCTGTGTCTAGGCACCACAGTAGTGAGGAGGATGGGGAGAATCACTTTCCTTAACTTCAAGTCACCTTACCTCTGAATGTTTTCGACTCCAGAAAAGATCCTGGGATTGCATGTCAGCAACACAAATGCATGTTCAGTGTTAAATGAAGGGATTACAAAGGCAGGGGAGGCACATGTGGGAAGGAGCAGAGAGGCACTGAGAGCGGAGGCTGCTCTCTCCTCCCACCTAGTGGCTCCTATGGGCATTGCCCTTTCAGTGAGACCTTCAAACGCACAATAGATAAACACTGGCTTACACTCACAAAGGGGGTTACTACACGTGAGCCTTGCACCAATAGCACAGTGGTTGCTCTGGGCAATGAGCGACCACAGCCAGAGCCATTAGACAGTGGGCACGTGACAGAACTGCAGAAGCAGGACCACGACACAAAGAAGCTGCCGATCAAAGCAAGGTTTAGCCCCACCCACTGCCTCTACTGTCAGAACACATACTTGGTATGGACCAATTGGTAACCATGGTGATTTCCAGCCAATCAAATACAGTCAAATCCATTTAAAAAACAACATTTTAGAGTACATATTGTCTGACAGCTTCTGTTTAAAGGGGCTTTAGGGTGGATAAGCAAATCATAAAAGATGTCCAGTCAAAATGGTGCTGCAAAGATGAAGCAACAATGGTGATAGCAGTTTCTTCACACAAAGGATCCATCTTTTTTTTAGTGCCCAATACCCAACGTATCTGTAATGGACATCACCTTTCTCATCCAATTGATTTACATTGTGTTTTTAAAAAGCTTTGTGTTTAGCCATTTATACAATTTAGCAAGTATCTGCTTTGCTGCTGCATTTTTAGTTACTTTTCTCTATTTTTCTTCTCACTCCTCATTGTCAATAGAATTCAGAATTGTTCTAGATTTAAGGAGGGAATGAAAAGCATTGTGGGAAAAACTGAATAAAACTGCAGGAAGTCTGAATGAAATGTCACAAGTAAAATATGGAAAAGAAAACTCGGAGGAGTTGAGTGAGGAGGTAATGGAGACAGACCAAGCAGAGAGGGGGAGATAAAGTGAGCGGGGGGGGCGTGTGCGATAGGGCAGCTGGAAGAGACACAGAATCTTACTGCATTTCGGAGTCCAGGGTCAGGGTGCATCTGGCAGGGTCACATATCAAAATAAAAATGTTATCTAACAACATTTTTAATTCATTTTTGTCTTTTGCAAATCTCTCCATAACCCCAAAATTTTCCCCCGTTGCTTCTTGAAGCTGCTGTGCATCTCTCTGGGTCCTGTTTACTTTCCACGCGTCTGCCAACCATACACAACGATCATTAAATCGCAGCGGACTGATTAGGCGGCCAGCTGGACCAAGAGCAGAAAAAGGAAACAAACGAAACAAAACACTACATTTAGCTCTGCCTCACTGTTCACAGCTACGTGTCCTTTGAATGTGTAACTAAACGTACAGGAGGATAAAGGATGACTCAGGGGAGTGACTGGGGGTGCGGTGAGTAGGACCAGGGCCAGGAGATCGCGCCGCCTGTCACTGAGCTTGTGTCTGTCTGCACAGCAGCTCCATAACGCCCATTCAAATCAAATCACTGTCACATCAGTTGACACTTGATAGGGAAAAATTTGGGAGCAAAGTCCCACAACAGCAGCAACGAAGTGCAAATAAAACAATGGGAGGAACAGGAAGCATACAAAAATGGTAGCAATGGCTAGTGGACGTTTATGCAAGCGAGGCACACTGGGGAAGCCTGAACTTTTATGAAAATAGACCAAACTCATTCGAAAGATTTGAGGAGTAATTCTATTGGGTGGTCAGGTCGGACAGCGGTGCTCGTCTCTCATGGCAACGTGACTTTCGCTGCTGAGTGAGAATTCCCCATGTTTCTAATGAAAGTCAGGCCAAATTCTGCCTCTAACAGGAGAGATTTCCTCAGGGAGACACAAAAATGCATTTAAACATCAAGAACACGCTGGGACCAGTCTAACACACATGGGGAGCCACACATAGCCTAACACAGCAGGTAATATGCTATGTGTGTGCAAAGGAAAGCACATAACCTTAAATACAAGTGAAGTAAAGGCACACTGATTCTGGATCAGTTACTGTACCAGAGGGAGTCCAACAAACATTCAGCATTGAAATAGATATTAGGATTAAATTTCATTTTCTATTCCTGTACCCAGTTTACTGACCAGCTAACGGAAATGAGATATGGAGGAAGGGACACAGCACAGCAGGAAGTAAATACAGATTCTGTGTGACACACAACAGCTGTAGGAAATGCTACACTTCTTTTACACCAGGGGTGTCAAACTCCAGTCCTGGGGGGCCGGTGCCCTATGTAGCTTAGTCCTTTCCTTTTTCCACCCCAAATGATTCAGCTCAAGAGCTGTGTGGTAATTAGCACAAGAAGGTGCAAGGAGTTGAATCAGGTGTGTTAAATGAGGGGAAACCCAAAATGTATAGGGCTCCGGCCCCCCAGGACTGGAGTTTGACACCCCTGTTTTAAACACTCGTTCAATTCAAGAGAAATTCAAATTAATTTCTGTGTTGTAATAATTTATTAATTTAAATTAAATTTAAAGACTCCTAAGTATAGTTATGTGCACAAGTGTGTGTGTGTGTGTGTGTGTGTGTGTGTGTGTGTGTGGTCCAGGTATACCTTACATTGCGGAGACCAAATTTCCCCACAATATGATAAAAAGCTGTTATTCTGACGTGATGGGGATTGTTTCTTCAGTTCTCACAAGAGGAAATCCAGTCTTATAAAAATCTGTGACTGCAATCAAAAAACTAAAAATGCCAAGAGACTTGTATTTTGTTTGGCTACTTAAAGTTAGGGCTGGGTAGCAGTTAAGGTTTGTCATTGTTGAAATTAGGGATTTTCCCATAGAAATTAACGGAGCATCCCCACAAAGATATCAACAGAAGTGTCTGTGTGTCTGTCTGCCTGCGTGTCCATCCAGAGAATGTGTGGAGAAAAGGCAGAAGCCCCTACCTGGGCCAGTTTCATCATCATATGGGCAAAGACGTGCAGGAATCCCACTACAGCGTCCCACAGCCTGCTGTGTGCCAGGGACTGCTGGTTCCCAGTGCAGGGGCCCTACAACAGGGACAGTGTCAGTAAAGAGACAGGCAGGGGGGCAGTGGCTCAGGAACCCAGAGTGAAAAGCTTCATCGCCCACCTGGATGTACTCCGTCAAGCTGTTGAACACCTGTTTTGCCACCGTCATCGCTTTGGAGAAGTTCCTCTTGCCTGGCTCATCGATGACATCCTTCCCAGAGTAATACCAGTAGAAGTCGCTGATGGACTCCTGAAGGTAAGGAGATGGCACAACGTGATGGAGAAGAGGCACGGAGTGAGGCAACCAAGCAGTGCTGCGTCTGTTGGCTCACCTGAAGCCTGAGAAGATAGTCCACAGTGCAGATGATGATGTTGATGGTGGTCGTGCTGCCTGTCTGGGTCCGCAGGTAGTTCTGAAAATCTGCAAGTGATACAGGCACTACAGTCAGACCGTGACACTACATGGTCGAGGAACGGTTGGACCCTGCCTCACTGTGGTAGTTCTATAGTTGGACCCTGACTCACCAGGGAACAGGTACAGTCAGATCCTGACTCGCCATGGTAGAGGTACAGTCTGACTTTGCCTTGCTGGTGGTGCTCCAGTCGGACACTGAATCACCGTGGTAGAGGCATATTCGGAGCCTGACTCATCATGGTAGAGTTGCAGTTGTTCCCTGTCTCACTGGTCACCCTAATGGTAACACCTAACTGGTTAACATCACCCCTCGACTCACCATTATTATGACCTTCACAGAGCAGTTGCAGGAAGCGGAAGAGATCGCAGGTAAATTCATTGTCAGCCATGACCTTCTCATCTGAGCGGAGAGAGACAATCAAGAACATGTCAGGGGGTGGGGGGGGTCAGCATATATGATCAGGAATGTGAAAAGTATGAGACCCATACTAAGGGGCACCGCAGAACAGTGCATGCTTGTGAGTGTCTTTGTGTGCAACAGTCAACTGTCAGTGAGTGCACTGCAGTTTCGAACATTGCGGTAAGGATTGCTAGCCATGTGCCTTCATGCATCCAGTTGTGTTTTGAGGACCAGAATAGTTGCTCAGGTTACACTGGACACACGAGCATGTGGGTCCATGATCAGGTCACTCTAAGCCCGTTTTGACAGTTGGCACATTAGTGGGGACTGTAAAGAGCTTTAGGGGAACACAGCATGCTTGACTGTCTGCGCACTTCAGAGCAAACTGCTGAACACAAGCTGGAAGACCCAGTGCAGGAGTTAACCTTCGGCTTTGGCCGGAGGTCCTCAAAGCGGCTGAAATGGAGGCTGACAGAACATGCGTAATGGCACACATCTGACAGAAAAGTACACACCACATCAATATGTGTACATTCATATATACACACCCAAAATATACACATATACTAACAAACCCATGACCGTGACCAGGATAAGCGCTTGGAAGGACACACACACACACAATCACATACAGCTGTGCTGGGTGGATCTACTGCACTCCAACTCCACATTTGTCAAGTGGGAGAAAATCGAGGACATCCCTTGACCATAAGGGGGTGCTGTGGGATGGTGCATATGACGTGTCTGGGAGGAGCTTTCTAGTCTGGCTGCCAGCCGCCATGTGATCCTTGCAGTCCTGCTAAGCAGTGTTACCATGTTGATTTACACTGTGAGCAGCTGGACGGCACCCAGTACACAAACCGGTGTGATGCAGGTACCTAAAAAACGGGTCACTCAGACACGCCGATGGGAATGTTAGGTTCATATTTGTCTCAGTCATGACTGATCCTTTCAATTTGTTACCATGCAGTGAAAAATCGAGAGATTTAATTTTTCAAAGTGTGTGGGAACAACTTAACTTCCAATACTGCATAATGAATTAACGTAATATAAATATCAGGAAGTAGGGGCTTTAACTATGTCGCCAATTTTAAATGAACTATAAAAGTTCTCTATTTAATGAGATGCACAACTGATGTAATTAATATAAGCCTGTCTCACACATATCAAAAAGGCATTCACTGGTACAGTCAGTAAAATGACTCACACACCTTGATGTCTGAAATTATCAATGCAGTCTCTCAGACAGATAAGGTATTTAAAGATACCAGAACCAGTAACCAAAATCAATTAGATACAACACTTTTTAATCGATTGGCTATTAGGCAGAGCTCACGCAGGTCAGTGTAATTATGACTGATTATATTAAAAAGTTAGAATTGAGTACAAATATATCTTAATGCAAAAATATACAAATCGACTTTAGTTAGTTATCCCTGGAGATTTTATGATCTGTTAAAATTCTTTTTTCAGATGGGATTCGAAGGGGGAAGTGGCAGTCACACACAGGATGTCCTCAGGTGCCAGGTACAAGCAGATATCTGGATTTAAAATTTTTATTATTATTATTAAAACCCCGTTGAGGGAGAAGACCATTTCAGTAATGCCAAGTTTTAAGCAGGGAAGCTTTTAAGTGATACCAAGACTGCAATTCATTTCTGCATGTACAGAGAGAAAGTCACTGACCACTGATGAGGGAAAAAGGACAATCAGTGTCGGTTGACTGTCATTTTTTCCCTTCCAGTCAGGAACTAGGATCTGAGAGCTGGAGTGACAGTAGATCTGTAACAAAGCACTCAAGCAGCAAATATGGGGAAAGGGCGACTTTTCTGCCACTAACGAAATTGCTTCACAATTCGTAATTAAAAAGTAAATGCATATTCAATGAAGAACCGGTAAAGAAGTTTCATGATGATTCAATTGCAATATCCTGTCACTGAGAGACAAGCATCCCCCCCCCCGAAATATTTGCTCCTTGAATGCGAAATGAAATGCAGACTTTCACAGCACAAGAAATTACAATAAATGATTCAAAAGAGAGACAGGTATGTAGACAGGGACAGAAGGAGCTAGGGGGGTGGGGGGCAGAGACAGAATGGAGGCCAGTATTTACCGCGTTCTAGCTTTACATCTGAGAACCGGGACAGGAGGTGGATGCGTGAGGGTGTGGGGGCCAAGTTCATATCGAGGGACAGAGAGACGGAGATAGAGATAGAGAGATAGATAGAGAGAGAGAGAGAGCAGAGTGGAGCAATGAGTCCCAGGCCAGCGGCAGCACAGGCCTTGAGAAGCTGCACCTAAACGTCTGCTGCCGATCGTGGCCACTCGCCGAACACGACGCTACCGCTCTCTATCACCAAACCACCGCCACGTCTGACAATGTTTCCTTTATAAAAAGAAGCGTCAGGGTTAAGGCACCAGGAACACCACGTGGGTGGATGGGAAATTTATAAATTCACACAAAAATTCTGAAAAAAGAGACAAGAAATTCAAAAAGGCTGAGAGGATTCCATCTGTTGGAAAATCAAATGACCTTTGACCCCTTTCCCAAAGTTGGTGGTGAGATCTGCAATTACAATGACAGCATTCGGCATCCAATATAATACAAACTACAGACAGAGCTTCTTCAGCTAATTGAAAGGAACATCATGTCAATGGCTGTGAGCGTAAACCCCCACCCAATACCCCCCTCTCCTCTTTGTCTGTCTATTATACTCCAAAATCACAGGGGCCATCAAACATTTACCCCACTATAAATGAATGTGTTCCATTGACAGAACTAGAAGTCAGGCATAAATTATGTGAGCTTCTCCCTACTGGGTGCACTGGGAAAATCATGAGGCTTTAAACCACTGACTGGAGCAGGATTACCATGTCAATCTTTGACTCCTTTGTCATGCTGCATTGGCTCCAATTTGGCGATTGGTGCTGTCAGTGATTGACGGTAGATGGTAATTCCACACACTTAGGGGTTTAGACGTCTCATGCTTCCCATTGGTACCACTATGAGCTTGGCAATTGATCCAGCATAACCCAGTACCAGCACCCTGACCTGGAGCAAGTAACCTGACAGGGTCCTTTATGCAGTTTGGGTGAGCATAGTGAAGTGGGGGGGGGGGCAGTTCCTCACTTACTTGTCCCCTCCTCAGACACCATGCCCAGCCCCTCTGCCTTGTTCTGTCTCTCAAAGGCGTTCAGGTCCAGGACACTGCCAACAGGGGTATAATCTTCATCATTGATTTTACATGATGTATTTTTGTTTAATTTTCAGCTTTTTTGTTTAGCTGACCTGCAGGTCTGCATCAGTGCCTGGGCACTCAGGAAAAAACCCACATCCTTCTTGTCCTTCAAGTAGTCCAGCATTCTCGGGGGAGGGGGGGGAGGGGGGGAAGGGGTGGATTTTTAGAGCTGGCCATCTCATCAGCCTCAGCGGTCACTCTGGGTGAGAACATACACCCAAACCAGAAGCCAAAAAGAGTGCACCAGCAAGAGTGCACTAGGACCACCAACCTGCTGGACATCACTGTTGCCCCCATTCAAGATGGAGATGCCTAACTTCAGGGTGGAGGACACCATGGATCCTGGCTCACCTGAGGGCAGTGGAAAGTGCTAAAGTTACTGCATGGTTTGGACCATGCAGCAGGTCTTATGCACCGAGGGTATGTGCACAGTTATGCCGACAAGATACCTTTGCAGGCGCTGATCATCTGAAGGACCATCTCTGCCGCTCCACGGTTGTGCAGCCTGGACTGCTGGTATAAGAGCCTCTGCTTCTCCATCTCTTTCTCCTGTGGAGTGAGGGCAGCGGTCACTGTGTTCTCTGGACCCTCCCCAGTATTCACTGCTTTGTTCCATCACTTGTTCCTCTCTCCTTCACACTCCCAGCAGATGTTTCTCAGATACCTGTTTCTCAATCTGTCTGCCTCAGTCATGGAGTACTGATTCAAGGTCATTACCTTCTCAGTGTTTCTGTCTCAGTCATGGAGTACTGATTCATTGTCATTACCTTCTCAGTGTTTCTGTCTCAGTCATGGAGTACTGATTCAAGGTCATTACCTTCTCAGTGTTTCTGTCTCAGTCATGGAGTACTGATTCAAGGTCATTACCTCTGTTCACATTTGGTTGTCCCTGTGCTTATCATATTGCAGGTATCTCAATGACACAGTCAATGTCAGTGCATGACCACAGTGAGGAACATGCTTACTGCTCATTATTCTCTGAGTTTTTAATATCCTCTTTGGAAAATATATAAACCAATTAAAAATCAAATCAACAGATCAACCCAAACTCCACCCCCCCAACCAGTCTATTTCCAGACTCCCCTCACCCATATTTCCATCCCCGATATCCCTCCACCATCTGAATTTTCCATACCTCAAAAGTCATCTCCTCACAGCCCTCTTCCTCTTCCCCTCCACCTTCCTCATCAAGGTGGCAACTCTGGATGGAGACACGCACACGTGGTAAGTTAACACCAGGTTATTCGCAATACTTCCGGCATCACCTTCAAAATTCAGGAAAGAAACCAATGCTCACCTTTGCCATAATGTCAGCATAAGCCATGTAGAGATAATCCACGTCAAGTTTCCTGTGGTGGACAAAAGACAAGAACGTTCAGTAGAAAGCAGACTTGACTGTATGCATATGATCAATCTTTACTTTCACTTTGTATGGCTTTTATTTTTGGTTGAAATGGACTGCATGCGATGATGTAACTCACATCTTTTCGGTGAGAGCTGTGCGACTGAAGTGGAGGATGAGCTGGTGTAGGGGGTCCGGCTTTGCTTCAGGCTCCTCCTCCTCCTCTTCCACTTCCTCCATGACTTTCTGAAATTCAGAAAGAAGATCTCAAGGTCTGACCAGGAGACGTCACGCTGCACCTGCTACATGGGGGGGGGCGGGGACCCTACAGACAGGTCGTCTATCATTTTGTCCTCAAACGAGTAGCCCTCGTTCCCGATCCAGTTGCGCTTGTATGCATCAAGGAACATGTTGGATCCTCTGTGCCTGGAGAGTGAAGAACTTATCGTCATAGTGTGGAACATCCACTTTTATAAGATATGTCAGCAATACAAGTATCTAAGCAGCTGGGTTTGGGTTCACACTTTCTGTGTGTGTGTGTGTGTGTGTGTGTGACACACTCTAGGGTCTCACTTGGGGATATTGTACAGAGGCGTCATCCTGAAGCAGGCCACCACAGCACGGCGGCGCTGTTTCGAGAGTAGCTTGTGCCATACCATCTTCTTAGACTTGAAGGGATGTTCTGTCTACAGGGGAGAAAAAAAGCTCTGTGATTATGCCCCTTTGTGTGCATATGTGTGTGTGTGTGTGTGTGTGTGTGTGTGTATGTATATAACATTGTGGGGACCAAAAGTATTTTGTTTGGTTATTTATGGCTAAGGTTAAGGCTCGGTAGTGGTTAAGACTGTCACTGTTGGGATTAGGGCTTTTCTGATAGAAATGAATGGACGGCCCCCAATAAGATGTGAATAGAAACGTGTGTGTGTGACATGTCACTCACCACCTCGATGTGATACAGCACCGCAGACACCTCCTGCACTCTCTTCACCACCTTCTCAGGGGCCTCCGCGTCCTCAGCCTTGCCGGCACCCTCCTTGTATAGGGCCATCTGCCAGCGCATGGACGGGTCCTCCACCTGTCCCCGCGAAATGCAGCAGGGGTCTCACACACATGTATGTGGGGGGGGGGACTGAAAGCTCGACCTCACAAACAGCACAAAAGGTACTCACCTTGCCCTGAAGATGGAGGTTGTTCTGAAGGAAGTCTCTCACCTCCTCATTTGTGTCTTTCTGTTAGAGACGATGGGACAAGACGAGAAGTCAAGGAGAGTAATAGGACTTAATACTGTAGAACTAAATCGGTAATGCAGAGGAGTTTAAGATTTAACCATTTCTCGGTGGTGGTGGTGGTGGTGGGTTTCCCTCAAACACACAGTGAGGAAGGAGAAAAGTTCAGGAGAAAAACTGAACAAGTAAGGGAATGTGAGAGGTGATCAGCAGTGAGTAATCCAGGACAGCAGGAACACTGTACCAGGGAGTATCTCATTTTGGCCAGGTTAATGAGCTCCTGGTCCGCAGGCGAGCACATGTTGAGGCCGATGGGAAGGAGCTTCTTCACAGCAGCAACAATGAGCGACGTCTGCACCGAGTAGCGGTCGCCCCGACGCTTTTTCTTGGAACGCTCCACGTCTGAGCCGCCCCCCTACGAAGAAAGACGGTCAGTAGGTCACCCTTTGGAGAGGGACAGAGCCCAAGCAGAACCACCCGTTCAAACCAGTGCAACAGCAACAGAAACAGTGCAACAGCCTGACAGGCATGTAATCAGTACTGACCCAAAAACTCAAGCATAATGCACTCTAACAAAAAAAAAAAAAAAAACACTAAGGATACAAAGGTCCAGCTCAGCCGGGAAAAATCATGCTCTACTTGGGACCAGAAACTCCACAGTGCTGTGGTAACCCTGTGCGGCAAAGGCACTTACCTGGACAATGCAATGGCCTCGTTGTACATGCAAATGACCCCTTTTGCCAGAAACAGGTGTGCCTGTTGCTTAAATCCTCAAACAACCACAACCAGACAAGCATGGCATTTTTCAGGAGTTGGTGAGCAAGAGAGTATGGCAAATTGAAGAAGCGATGCTCTATCACGCTTAATGGCAGGCATCCTACTCAAGGAACAGCATCTGTGTATATCTCCATGCTTCACTTAAAACTGGTTAGGTGGGCAAAGAAGTGACTGCCATGATAAAAGCTTTGACTGTGAGACCGTACAACTGCACCCATGTGAAAGGAATTCAAAATAATTCCATGGTTAAAGACACCACTATAAAGGTACAGAGAGCAGCTAGTGACTACAGTAAACCACAGGGAGCTTCAAGGTCAGAGCCACACAGTCTTGCCTGCAGTTAGTTGAGAAGATCCAGACAACAGCTTTGTTCTAACCATCCGTTTCCAGCGACAGCTCACGTTTGCAGACTCTCCTCCGTCATGCCTGTGGCCTTTCAAACCCAGCCTGTCACCATGGTCGCCCACTGCTGTCCATTATCTACTCTCCCTCAGTGCTTTTCCAGGTCAACCATTTGTGTCGCATCTGTCGTCAATTCAAAGCCACTAGGGGGAACTTTCCATTCTTGGAAGGCTTACTGTGTGGAAACGTTCAAAGTGTCCAGTTTTCCCGATGATCCCAGAAAGTTACCCCATTACTACAACTAAGAATAATGAAATAAAAGCAAACGGAAGGCATGATAGAACAGTGGATAACACTGATGCTTAATGCTTCAAAGGTAATGAGTTCAAGCCTGGTTGCCTTCACAGTATCCACATATCACAGATATAGATATAAATATTTTATGATATAAATATTTTATGATATGACAAATATTTTTCAACATTAGTTGCTCTGCAGGGATGTTCAGGTAATAATGTTATTGTAGAACATGTTCTACCAAGGACCTTCACATAACATTGGCTAAAGTTCTGGGAATGTTCTCTCTTAGCTGGGATGGGACAAGAATGACTCAGAATGAGCAGTGAACTGGAGATCCAAGAGTGACAGTTCGTTGTCAACAGGGGCTTTGTTTTTAATCATCTACTTGCAATCAAGAGACAAGAAGAGATTTGAAAAGGGTGTTTTTTTTTGAATGACATCAAATGTGTCAGCGGTAGCATTTTAATCGTTATGGTGGTGGAATAAAACAAACAAAAAAGCCAAAGTAAAGGCTGTGGAATCGATGTGTGGTTAGTTGAGGATAGGTTGAAAGGAAGATTCATGTTAGTGATCAAAACCTTGAAGGTCAGTTTTTCCATGTTTGCAAGAATCTTCTTTAATTACTACATTCCCCATAATCCATTGCCAAAATGGAATCACTCCCTTTCCATTTAATCTCGTCCTCACTCCACACTCATGAGCACATCCCATGTTAAAGGGAAAGGGAGGGGGATTATAGGGAATTTCCAAAGTTTTGATGCTGATTAGACAATGTGGTTAGTGTGAGGATAGACAAACACTGGGCGGCGATACTGGAAACCAGCGTTCCCCATTGAGAAGGTATTAAAAGCTAGAAGTCCAATCAAATGCTTACAAAAAATAAACAAGGGGAAAAAAATTCAAGGGAGAAGATTCCCAACATGTGACACTCAACCGAAGGCAAACTCAAGCTGAGCAGGGTGGAGGAGCGTAGCTGTAGCAGCAGCAGCTCAGGGAGGCTGCCATGCATGCACGTTCCCCCAGCTGTCAGCTCCCAGTGTCGGCCTGGAGCAAAGCGCTGCTGGCCCAGTGTCTCCTGGCCCTGTGTCTCCTGACGGCTCCTCCACACACTGGCCTGCATGTGAGGCATGTCTCAACCTAACAGCTGTGGGTTTCTGTAGACTTAATGGCTCTAGATTAATGGACCAGCCCCTATACCTACTTGCATGTCATGAAGTTAGGTGGCATTCACAATGAGGATCGAGGTATCACTTCAGGTCTTACTCACACGCCACAGCCTGCATCCAGACGCTAACATGCGAAACCTCTACCGCTGTATGCATGTGTGGATGTGTGTCTCATGTGTGTACAACATGTGGGCATGTGTGAGATGTGCCAGTGTGTGGGAGAGCATGATGAACACCCCCCAGACGAACCAAACGAACGTGGGGTGCCATGCGGTCAGCATAGCCTTCGTGCAGAAACATGGTCTAACCTCAGCATCCCCGGTCTAGTGACCCCAGCGTCCACATAGAGTTGAAATCGGAGGACATTCAAAGAGAGAACAACCATTAATACCACTGGTCATTGACGCTGCTAGTGCCTTTTCTCCCGCTAGTACCTCCAGCCCCCAATCTCCCATTCTGTCTTCAGAGGTAGGGTAGGCATATCTGTCAATTCCCTCAACAACATTTCAGCCTATCAATGCAAAGGAAGTTTAAATCCAAAAATCAGGGGGGAAAACAGCAACCCATATTGATGTCACAGAGTACAGTTTGGTTGTTCAAAGGCCATTCTTGACTAGCTATAAGATTAGAAAACAGTAAATTCAAGGGCATCCATTTTTTGAGGGCTTGCTTCTGATAAAGTACCATAATTATAAAGTTCCTGCTACACTCAACATAGCAACCCCGCAACAACAAATCAAGATCTGAAATTGCCAATGAAAAGGCATACTACAGTGGCTACGGAAAGTATCCAGACCCCCTTCAATTTTTCACTCTTTGTTATATTGCAGCCATTTGCTAAAATCATTTAAAATTATTTTTTTTCCCTCATTAATGTACACACAGCACCCCATATTGACAGACAAAAAAAAGAATTTTT
>JABFEA020000039.1:5131748-5159078 GCA_019775915.2 Cyphomyrus plagiostoma
TATTAGCTCAAAAGGGTGCTTCTACTAAATACTGAGCAAAGGGTCTGAATACTTAGGACCATGTGATATTTCAGTTTCTTGTTTAATACATCTGCAACAATTTCAAAAATTCTTTTTTTTTTTGTCTGTCAATATGGGGTGCTGTGTGTACATTAAATGAGAAAATAATTTTAAATGATTTTAGCAAATGGCTGCAATATGACAGAGTGAAAAATTGAAGGGGTTCTGAATACTTTCCGTACCCACTGTATATTTCCATCTAATTGATTAATCTGGTTCAGTTCAGATTTCAGATCAGTCTCGCATAAACCAGTTCACTACTAGGTAATATTTTATGAATTTGAATATTGATCTAACCTTGCTCATCTTGCTCTTGCTGTCAGCCATGAGAAAAGACATGTTGTTGATCTCATTCATCACAACAAAGTTTTGCTCCTCTCGCTTGAAGTGCTGCAGGAGGTAGAGAAAGGGGGGGGGGGAAGAGAGGGAGAATGAGGAATAAGAAAGAAAAGGAGGAATCGATTGATTTAATGACCCTTTATTGCTGTTGTTATTGCAATACCATGTCACTGGTCGCAAGTACCAGCGAAAAACTGGCCATCAACCTAACCATTGAGGAAGCATCAGAGATAGACCACTTACATGAGATTTGGACCAGAAGATAAAGACTTCTCCCACTATTCTGAAGAGGTCCTCTGCATATGGATCTGGGCAGGTAAGCCACCTTGGCCTGGACCACAGAAAAGGATGTGTCAAGGAATTTATTACTAGGGCTTGAGTAAAGCCAGGTGCACAGACCATTTACAAAGTTTCAGTGCTCTTTGAAGCCCGTCAGCAGCAGCAGGCTTGTGTCCATACCTGTTGTTGTCTATGTATCTGATGAGCAGAGGGTAGAGAGCATATAGATCCCTGCAGAGCACAGCAAACTCATCACGGATGGTGCACTCTTCATTTTCCGACTCAGTTTTCCCTTCCATGCGCATCTGATCCTCCTCAGCCACCACCTTCCCACAGCGTTTCTTCAGCTTCTCCATGGTGGGAATGAAATGGGACCTCAGCATCTCTGGTTTGGCCCTGCTCACTATGGGCTGGGTGAACACTGTAAGAGCACGGAAGCAAAGCAATGAGTGGGGGCTGCAAAGTCAGGTTAATATCATGTGACTGATGTGTTCAATGGTGGTGACATGTGCATACAGAAGTCATTAACATACATGTCTGACTCTTTGGGGAGTTTAGCAGCTTTCAGCCTCAATACCTGAAAATTATTTACTCATTAACTGCCATTTCAGGATTTTATATTCTCAGTTGTTCAAGTTCTGAATGCTATTTCTCCTCATATATTCTGAGTCTTTCTTTCAACACACTCATTTCCTCAGCTCCCCTTTCCCCCCTCACCAGCCAGCCTCTTCATCCACGAGGCCTCGTCAATTCCTAGATTGTTAACCACGATTTTCATGATGCTTCCAAGAAGTTGATTGAGTTGCTCAGATGTGACTTCTGTGCATAGGCTGCCCTCCTGCTCAGGGAAGTTCTCCACCCCTCCTTCCCACCAGCGTGGCAAGTAGTTGCATAGCATGGGTAGGGTGATCTCGATGACATGGGGCATCTCCGTGTAGCGGGCACCCGACTCTGCCAAGTCCCCAATCTCCTTCATCAAAATGTTTAGCTCAGGGATATCTGGGCACAGCTCCTCAACTTGGTTTGGGAGGCCAAGGACTGTGTGGAGAGAGTGGTGATTGAGGTTCCAATGGTGAAGAAGACTAAACAGCACAGCAGGTAGGAACCAAGGGAAATTAGCCTGGGAGGATACTCACTGGTTCGTTCACGTGGTGTCTTAGTGGTGTAGACAGAGTAAGCATTATACTCATTGAGGGTAGGCTCCAGGAAGGCCACAGGCATGGCAGCAGCAAGATGACCAAGACATTCTCCCAAGGCTGGCCGCAACCTGCAGGAGACAAGACATTGTTATACTTGCTCGCAAACAAACACAGATATAGATAAAGCAATAAAGCACTCACTTTTCCACGTGTGTGGTTTTGACCGTGCCCACAGAGTAAATGCTGCACATAATTCGATAGCAAGAGATCTGCAAGTCGTCCACTGATGTCAAAATCCAAGAGAGGCAGTGTTACAGGGAGACAGCTTCAGAATCTTTTTGATCATCACCATGCATTCATGACTTTTTACCATCTATCAATTAGCAGGACAGCACAGAAGTCAAGAAACTGCTGTGATTAGTGACTTAGACTTTCGGTTTCTGATTCTGCTGAAGATGAATCAGTGCCCATTAAAGCAGTATATCATGTGGCACAAAAAAGTGGCCCTACAATATGAATAACCAAGAAACCAACTGCACAAAGCCCTGACTCACAGATGACATCATCGCCGAACTGGTGCTGAGCAATGTGATCGAACAGTGTACTAAGGATGGGAAGCAGGGCGACGGTGGTATAATTGATGTTCTGGGACACACCCTTCACCTGTAGAGAGGGAGTGAAGTATGGTGAGGTTAGTGTGGACTTCATCTGACACCAAGGATCAGGATTACCAGACTGAGCTGGCCTATACTAGTCTGAGCTGGTCTGGTCTGACCTGGTTGCGGCTGGACACCTTCCCCAGCTTCAGATTCTCCACCATCTTCTCAATGTCATCCGCAGCGCTCTCAAAAAATGACCGTAGGCCTGCCTTCACAATTTCAGGTCCAGACTTCATCACCGTCCTAATGTATACCATCAAAAGTAAACGGAATGCGAGGTCTGCGAGTCTGTGAATCAAATGTATCAGATTCTGAAGAATCTGAGAGATTTTTTTTCATATGTTCTTACACTTGTGCCTATTACCGTTACCAGCATGTTTTGTGTTGGAGTGGGAGAAGGAGAAAGAATGTCACCTGGCATCCAGCGACCGTGACAGGATTAGCAGACAGTTGACCACAGCATTAGCATCCGTACCTGGGCACACATAAGGGGACACTGTTACCATGGCAGCAAGCCAGGAAGAAGGAACTTTCTGCTCCTACACCTGACATTCAAACTGCATGCGTGTATGCATACGTGGGCGAGTTTGTTTGCGTGGCCTCCACACGCAACAAGATATAGTTCTATATTTACAAACTGGCTTCTGCTATGGAGCTCTGTAAGAGGTTTAGAGCTAAATATCTGAGGAAAACTAAAGCAGTGTCAGTAGATGGTGGAAGTACTTCTGAACTTAACCTAGCTGTGATTACCATCAAAGAAAGATAGGTGGATATGCAGTGTTGACGTCTGTGCTGCTGGCTAGGACATGTAGGACAATGAAAAAGGTGAACATCTGACACAGAGCAATAATGCACCAAGCAACGCCAGACTGCCAAGCCAACTGCAGGCGTCATGGTCACTCCCCCATTACAGCAGTTGCAGAGAGAGAGAGAGAGAGAGAACGTAGAGTCGCAATGGAGACTTGGGCCAAGCTCTGCATCCGGAATGCATGTGTCCCCCAGATTCCTGCCTCTTCAAAAAGTGGAACAAGGGCAACCCCCGAAAACCATGGGCTCCACCTCCATTTTAAGGGTGTTTCTTTAGCAGAATTTTCCAGAGAATTTCATAGCATCATCCTTCGTTCATACGCCTTCTAAATGCTCAGATATTTACCAAGTCAGCTCTACTACTTTACTGGGAGCGCATTTCCTGAGAGACTGTAAAACTTCTAGCTTGTGGAACACCACAGGCCCCATGTGATACATCTGACACAGCGGTAATTGCACGGCTGCATAGCATAGGAGCACATGGTCAAGGCAGGGTGCCCTGGTGGGAGATCATCACACCTGTCTACAGGAGCGTGTCCGTCAGGTGAGCAAAAACCACTGCTCCATACTTAGAAGTCTCCTGCAGCTCAAACACGCTCACCGGAAGGACAGGAAGCGAAGCACTGCACAGCACAGCAAAGCCGAAATAGAGGGGGGAGTAAGAGGAGGTGAAGGAACTTCACAGAGAGGGCTGAGAGATGAGTGGGGGTCAAAGGGAGACACGTGGTAGAGAGGACTGGGTTGGGTGAGTGAGGGGCACGGGATGAAAACGTGGCGAGTGTGAAAATAAGAGGGGGATGGTGGTTAAAGCAGAGGCAACACACCTCCATGCACGACTCTTACCAAACAGAGAAACTCTGTGCCTCACCAAAGCGGCCATTTTACAGAAGATACTATAGCAGGAAGAGAAAAAAAAAACAGAACAGAAAGGGGAGGGAAGAAAGAGAGGGACGGCAGGAAAGAGAGAGTTTGAGGTCTGGGCGAAGGGAGTGAAGGAAAACAAAGTGGTCATGAGGAGAGAGAGGCGGGAGATCTAGGAGTATGAAGGACAGTTCATCAGAAGGAAAGAGCTGCAGCAACGTAATCATCATGGCTGGCCTCCATCTACTGCCCGCGGCGTGGTGCCATGTTTAACGTGTGTGAGGGAGCTGGGAGACACGGAACATGCAAAGCTAAGCTGCACTGGCACACGTCGTCCTACCTACTCCAAAAAACATCAGGAATCTCCTTCTAACAAAGAGAATGGAATTGCACAATATACGAGGTCACGGGATATTTCATTACCCAGCATCTCAGTAGATGCTATTGAAGGTGTGATGCCATTTATTCATGCCAGCATACAGTGTTACATTTTTGCAATTCAGCACCAGTGGTACACAGTAATAGTCCACAAGACCCGAGTATTACAAATGCGCAACACAACAGTATATTGGGAGTCAGTTCAGAACCCGGTCCTGAAGGACTATATTTGGTGGGTCATTCTTACAGCTAGCCTCTTTATTACTGGCCTTTTATAGCAGTACAATGCAGAGGTCATAAATAGTAAATTATAGGACACGTATTTACAAATTTCAATTCGTGAATAAAATGTCAAAAAGTGTTGCCGCAAACCCACAGTTCATCTGGAAAATCTCAATAGAAATCTTAAAAGTTATTACTTAATCATTCAGGGGTATAAAGGAATATATTTAATAAAATGATGAATGGTCATACTATATAATTATATTAAGATCCAAAAAAAAGACTATTTACAAGTACAAATGCACATTAAAATGAAAGAATTGCCAAATAAATCATGGTCAGGATTTAATCAGCCGTAATGAATCCTAATAATTAAAAGTACTCAGCATGCACTATGTCTGTGAGGCACCAGACTGTGTCCTCTGCTAACCGCCCCATGTGCCTGATCTACCTCCTGTCATACCCTGAGTGTACTGCAGATGGCACTGCAGCAGGAGTTACCTGGCAATCATCTCCTTTTCCTTGTTAGAGGCATGACCGCCACTCCCCAGCAGCTTGGCAGGCGTGGACAGGAAGTACATACAGTGGTTCTTAAAGTACTGGTTTATCAGCGGCAGCAGGATCTGGAGGCCCAGAAGCGAGACCTTAGCAATGATTCCCCTATGGATCGTAGGGAGGCACCTGACAGTAGCAAGACTCTCACCTTCGCAAAGAACTTGATCTCCTGCTCATGCGGAGACTTCTCCACCCTGCCACTGCTCACCACAGCCTCTGTGCGGAAAGAAAAGATAAACGTCCAGCCAAGATCCATGTATCACGTCACACACATAAACAACGTGTAAGACTAGATTCACAATAACTGAGAACCCAGACTTCACCCCCAGTCTACAACCACCTGACCTCATAGCCTAGTCACCATACCCAAGTGTGCAATGAACTCTTGGGCAATGTCCAACCACTTCAGCAATTTCTGCAAGAAGCCGTAGGCAAAGCGCTTCTCAATAGAGGAGATGTCCTGTTCCAAGTCCTTCAAGCCCCTGGAATGGGAGAGAAGGAACTCTGTTAGTGGTTGAAACAAAGGGAAAGACAAAGAATGAGGAAAAGGAAACGAAAGGAAAGAAAAGGAAAGAGAAAGAAAAAAAATAAAGGGAAAGACAAAGAATAAGGAAAAGGGAAGGGAAGGAAAGGGAAAGGAAAGGGAAAGAAAAAAGAGGAACAAGGAAGGAAAAAGTAAGAGGAAGGCAAAGAGAAAGAAAGAGGAAAAGGAAAGGAAAGAAAAAGAAAGAGCAAAGGAAAGGGAAAAAGAAAGAAAAGGAAAAAAGAAAAAGAGGAAACAGAAAGATGGAGAAAAAGGAAAGAAACGGAAAGGAAAAGAAAGAAAACGGAACGGAAAGAGGAAAAGGAAAGGACAGAAAAGGAAAGGGGAAGAAAACCGAGGATCAAGAGGAAAGAAAACGAAAGGGCAAGAGGTGTGAAGTGGCACCTGGTGACGGCATATCCATTAAACTGCAAGAATTTGAGGAGGTCCTGAGCTTTCTCTCGATCACGGGCCTTCTCCTTGGCAGTCAGGGTGTCGTAGGGCACAAGCAGGGGATGAGTGCCGCCCCCTGCAAACATGCCATCAGGGGTCAGAGCCACAGACACTGGCCCAGCAACTCTCAGTGGAAAAACCTTGACACGGACTACAGATTTGATGCAACTTATCCAAACCTTCTCAGAGTCTCTTACCTTTGGCATGGAGCTCCAGCTTCTTTTTCCTGCCCCAAGTGTTGTGGTAGTTCTCAGCTAACTGCTCTGCCATGGACTAGCAATCAAATAGTAGAAGAGGAACGAACTAGTATGACTTTATCCAATTATTTCCAGAGATGTAAACGTCCTTGAAATGTAATTTTAAGTTTAAGTTTGGAAAGAGGTTTAATCAGATCAAGTATAAATGTGCAGTACCTGAAGCTCTCTTGATATTGCCATGCCGGCGATATCAATGGGCTGTGGGTTGTAGCCTTGGCTGGGGTCATAGGTCACCTGCAATACAGACAGACCATGAGATGTAGTCTCCTAACCCTCATAAACTTTTCCCCTACTAAGTGCCAACCCTTCTCCGTAGCTTGCTCCCAAACCTGTGCTGTGTGTGATATCTTGCGGGTCGTCATCTGAGTCTTCTCTTCCTCACCATCCCTGGCCTTCTCAATAGTCCACTCCCAGGCAATCATAGCCTTGATGGACTCTTTGATGGGCCAACGGTAGATCTCTTTGTCCTGAGTAAGACAAGATCCATGACAGGGACGGCAAGACAAATAGCACAACCACTTGTAAACATAATACAAGCGTACAATGTACTACGGAAGTAAAATGGAAACAAAACAGGAAACAACAGATTAAGCGGAGCTATGAGGACCGTGGAGAACACTGGACATGTTCCTTACCTTCTCAGAGAAAGTCTTATATGGCCTGAGCATCGGGTGTGTTTTCGCATTCTCGTCATGCACCTCTCCATAAGTCCAGTTATTCTGAATCTAAAAGCGGAAATCACAAAAGACAGATGATAAAAAGGAGGAGGGTGACTCACCCAAGTTATTCGACATTGATCATCCCACACGTGAGCTCAAATGAACAAGCAACTGAACATTACCACACTATATGGACAAGGCGAGGGACATATTTAAGTGGCATGCAAGGTCCTACTAACCTTTTCAAAGGCCCATCTGTCATGTGTGTGTTCAGCAAACTTGTTGATGAAGGCATCAAGTTTTTCAGGGATAATGGTGCTGGAAGAAACCAAAGAGATTCTGGCTTGGAACTGCTAACATTCTCACTTCTTGTGTTTTATTCTGGTCTATAATGATTTGTCTTGCCAATGCGTGTCTGTGTTTTACATTCTGTGGCCATGTGCTCTTTCCCTAACTAGACACAGCCCTCCAGACCCAGAATGCTTACTTGGTGGTCTCCACAGGCCTGGGGTCAAAGTTGCCCTCAGCGTCAACAGAGGCTTTCTTTTCTGTCTGGGAGTAGCTGGCGTCTACATAATCAGGGGGGATGGCACCAGCAATGGCGCAGACACACAGCATAGCGATCTTGAACAGCTCAGAATCATATTTCTATAAAAGGAGAGATAGAGGAGATGAAAGAAGCGTAAGCATGGAATACACTTATTCTGTCACCTATCAGATTTAATTTCTTGGCATGATGGAAGCAGGGTTTCCCAGTCCGGTCCTTGAGTACCTGCAGACAGTTCAAATTTTTGCTCCCTCCTAAAATGCGCTCTCTCTCACAGGAAGCTCGGAGGGAGTGAAAACCTCTACAGGTTTCTGCATTCGTCTCTGTGCAAATGGCTAAATTATCTGAATACCTGTCAGTGTAAAAATCTAATGTCAGTGTATTAAGAAAGAGCACAGATGTACCAATGACCTACCTTGTGTGACAGAGACTCAAATATACCCCAGAAGAGCTTGCGGGAAAGGTGTAACTCCTCTTCTGATGAAACACCAAAGTTGGCCCAGCCATTAGGTAGGCAGTAGTACTTCCAACAACGCTCGTAGTGATTGGTTAGTAGCTACAAAAACCATCATATTGCAAAAAATCAGCCAGAATATAAATGTGTGCCCTTATTGATGATTATAAGAGGCTTAACACCTGATAGTAGGAGCAGGTAAGCTTGCCTACCTTGAGAGGCATCATGGCATGTGGACTAAGTATTGGAACATCAAAGACCAACCTCCTCAGCAAGTGTTGCAACATGGATGGGCGCAGGTGTCTGAGAGGCACAGAGGGATAAAAGATTTTTCTTCACAGAGACAGGAATTTATAACTGGTACTGGTTCAGAAGAAAAAAAAAAATCAAGGATATCCTGATTTTGCAGAGTCCGATGTGTCCCTGGATCAGTAAGGGAGGGGCTTGCATTTCACTTCTTTAACCAATCACAATCTTCATCACGTGACATCACTGCATTTGCCCGCTTTTTCTCATTTTCAAGCTTAAGGCTGCTCGCCAACCAGCCATCAGGACAGGAGCGGTGTGGCTCACGAGGGTAAGCCCCTGTGCTTGTAATTGGTAGGCTGTTGGTTTAAATCTTGTTATTATTATTATTTTTGTTGTTATAAGTATTGTTGTTATTAGTAGTAGTAAAATCATCATCATCATAAAACAAAGGTGCACAGCCTTTGCAGGTGAGCATATTCCTGTGTGTTTTGTCTTTGTACTTTAGAAATCTGTGCACCTTGCCACTTAACAGAATACACTGGTTTTAATTAATGTGGTGATGTCACGTATTGGAGATATTGATTGGCTTACGAAGTGAAATGCAAGCCCCTCCCTTGTTGACCAAGGGACATATTGAACTCGGCAAGGGAGAGACCACTCACTTGCAAAGTGACATCAAGCACTCCTTAATGACGTCCTTTTGGGCCTTTGTGAGGGCACGGCCCCGGGAGAGCCGGTAGATAGTGTGGAGCATGGAGTCGATCATGATGGCGCGGTGGTCAGAGCCAGCAAAAAGCGGGGCACACTTGGTCAGCAGAGGCAATACGGAGGAGCACAGGTAGCGGTTGAGGGCCAGTGCCATCTCAGTGGTGCTGAAGGCAGCCTAGATGGCACAGATTGATGTGTGAGGGGAGGAAGTTGAAATGCATCAAGGAAAACTCATAAAACTGATCGGCAGGTGTGGAATATAGAAAACTATCAATTTGTATATCGTAGCTGTCAAATACCAACAGACCGACAGTGCTCAGACTATGGTTGAATAGACCACACATGGAAACACAAACTATACAGTGGCTTAAGAAGCATCAAAAATTAAGGACTCACCGTATCAAGGGAAGCTGCTGCCCTCATGTCTGGTAAGAATCCCACCTCCAGCACGTGCAGCAGAAAGTCCTGGTTGTCAATGCCGTAGACTCTGTCCAAGAATAGTACCATGGAGGCTTTGTGGTCTGGGACAAAACTGGCAGACATTTTTGGCTCAATAATGCTCTCGTCTGGATGGCAAGAGAGACAGAACCAGGAGAAAGACGAGATAAGAATTTCAAAATGTAAAGACAAGATATCAATGGGTATATTTTGAACACAAAGAATCAACAAAGGAGTGACCCACTTTTGTGAGGTAATGCTCAGTTGGAATCTGGTACGATTTGCTCCCCTACCTTTCCCGAAGCTTGGGATCTGAACGGGCAAGCTGATCACACCCACTAGATCATCAATTGGCACCAGGGACCTCAGGATAGCCCGGATTCTTAGTGCCTCACCCTTGCCAGCCTGGATCAGCTGTGTGAAGAATCGAGAATGCCTTCATAGCAACTCAACGTGCCTACCCGCCAACGCCACCATTCCCGCAAGTAAGACGCAAAACATCAACCGCTGTAACTCACATGCATCTCGGGAGCACAGCGGCCCAGCAGGTCAATGAGAGCTGAGTAGAAGGACATGATAGCATGACCAAGATGCACACGGTTCTCCTCCAGCTGTTCTCCACCAAACCTAGGAGAAGAAATTATGATACTAAATTAGAAACCAGCACCGTCAAAGGAATCAGCAGCGATGACAGGGAAGGGCATCTTGTTACATCCTGTTACACCGTGTTCCTTTCTTACATGAAGCGCCTGTCCTTCTTGGGAGTAGGTCCATCCCTGGCTGGATCCTCAGAGATTTTGATGGCGTCCTCTATGGCAGCTAACAGCCCAGCACCACCCTCACCCCTCAGGGCTGGGCCAAAGCACTCAGGCCTCCGGATAAGGAGACGAACCACAACATTGGCATTCTCCTCCACGCTCTCCCCTACAGAGGAAGCCACAGCAGAGATTCCACTGACAAATGGCTACGGTTCAGCTCATAGCATTATCTTTCCATTACAAAGGACCAATGGACATTCCATCATCTGCATATACTTAACCAGTTTGAAACTGCTGGGTGAACTTTGTGTTACTCTACACAAAGTCTCTTGAAAATCAAACTCTATATCTTCTTGTTGCAAAGCTATTTCTGCAGGATGACAGTGACGGTGCACTAACCATTGACAAAGACTGCAAATCGAAGGAAATCAAGGTATCGCTCTCCTCCACAAGGGTTCCACCCTATGTCAGGGTAGCCTTTAGACAGAAGGATGGGGCAACTTTGTAGGCCACAACCTGCCAGGTATGTCACAACCTGCACCAAGAATGACGGGGAGGTGAAGTGAGTTCGGTTGCACAATGTAGTAAGAACAGACAGAGGGGGAAGGAGGAAAGGAGAGAGGGGAAAACTGGAGAAGTCAGGCAGCATCGGTCAGTGTTTCAGCTGTGCGACCTCACAGTAAGCTCACAAAGAGAGGACTGACCTTCTCCAGGTCCTGCTCCTGCAAAGCCAATGCCAGTTCATTGTTGTCAATACAGGACGCTGCTGCCACATCAAGAGGGGTAGATCCACTCATTCCTGCAAGTGCACATCACAAAGAAACTCACTGACCACAGATACAACTCCTGTGAACCTTTGTCTTATGTCAGCGTGGTCAGCTGCACCTGTAAAGAACTGAGAAACACTTAAACCACATGAAACTGGTCACAAGACCAGTCTAATGATCTCCTGATGTATTCAACCTCATTCAGTCACATAGTGTCTCTTACCCAAGCCAATGCCACTGTTCTCCAGCAGGTAGCTGAGGTGGTCAAACATGGACCGCTGATTCTGTCTACTGATGCGGCAGAAGTAACACAGGAAACGACAGCAGCTAGTCACCATCTGTGGAAATCGGATCGCCTGCAGAAAGAGAACCAAGGTGAAGTTTACAGACACCAACACAACAAGAAGCATATGCAGGGATGAATAGAAATGCTGATGGAACTGATGGAAGAGGCTGCTAATGTTTACTGTACCTCCCCTCCAGCTCCCAGAACATTGACCATGACCTCCATTACAGTCTCGTGCATGCCTAATGCACGCATCAGATTGGGGTGCTGGTAGAACACCTTGTTGTTCATGATGTTTCTAAGGGATGAAAACAAAGAATGAGCAGTTACTTAAAGAACAGAGCTAGTCCTTGATTTGAACATTCGGCGTTGGCAGTGCACTGACCCAATGCTCTGAATCATAAGCATTTCTTCCTCGGGCCCCATTTGGACAATGAGCAGAGAACGGATCCGACCAAGACACTCCAAGAGGTCCATGGTGTCCTGCACGGACACGGCATTGATGGAGTACGCCTTAGGCAGCGCACGGATCAGTTCCCCGAGTGGATCGTACTGCCGGTGCAGCAGGCTGAACATGACCCGCACTAACTCTGGGTTCTGGATGAAAGACTCCTGGGCCCAGTGGATCATGGTATGTGAGATGAGTTCATGTAGGGTGGCTTGATAGAGAAGTAACAGAAGAGGAAAACCACCTTCAGTTAAAAACATTAGGGGAACATTAAGGTAAACACTCGCTCCAAGTTAGACATGGACACAGACATCATAGTGAGCTTTACAGGGTTTGGGCTCTTCCTCTGACTCAGGCTCTTCTTCCTCCTTTTTCTTCCGGAGGTTCTTGACCTTCTCCACCAAGCTCAGGAGCCTTCCGCGGAGTGAGGTGTCTACCTCCTCCTCTTCCTCCTCCTCTTCGAGGTGAACACCTAAGAAATAAACATGGCTGAGCATAAACATGAACCTCCTGTTTCTCACATCATATACAGCATTGTTAAGTCAAAGATTTCCAGTATCACTGAAATGCAGGACTGACCACAGTGAGACAGCAGCTCCTTGTGGAACTCCTGCAGAATCTCCCGAACCTCATCAGGGACAGGGCACTCCTCATCATCCGGTGAATGCCTGAAGTTTGTGAGCAGCATAACCTAGAACAGACACATATAACGTATGATTGAGCAGTGATTTCCCACGTTTTTTTAGGCTCTGATTATGATGACAGCAGAAAACAGTCCGCGTAAGTTCTGCACCTGCTCCTGCGGAGGTGAGCGGAACTCGCGGGTCCTTCGAGCAGTCTCTGCTGCAGTCATGGTGAAGGCCACCATCAGGTCATTGTACCGCTGTCGCTGGTTAGTCTGTATGTTCCTGACGAATGAGTCCGAGAAGGCAATTATAGCCTCCACACGGTGCCGGAGCTCACAGTCACAGAAGTACTGCAAAAGGGTGCACATCTGGGGAACAAGCAGCAGAGAAACAGTCAGACCCTTCATTCCAACCCTAGCAATACTATAAATAATCCATGAAGTAAGCACCAAAAGTCACCCCTTGGTAAGTCTCAATATAGGGTCACCCATAGGGTGCTTCTCAATATCAACAAGGCAAAGATTGAACTTGCCTCCCAAGAACAAATCATGGGATTGGTCTCATTTGGTGTGAATGCAAGTGATGCGTCCTTGATATCTCAGGATGGGGCAAAAACCACATCTGGGGATTTTTTCCATCATCTGTACTTCTGTTCATGAGTATTGGAACTGGTTTTTGGCAATGGAAGATGACATAAAACGAGTACACGGTCAAGTATGCATATTGAGAAACACCCATTGTGTTATAAACCTACCTGTAACTTTACAGACTCTGGGAGCTTCATCTGGAGTAGGCCTTCCTCTGGTGCTTCCTCTTCCTCTTTTACTTCATCCTCTTTAGGTCCAGATTCCCTTTCCTTTTCCTCTGCGGTGATCTCTCCACCCTCCTTTTCTCCGTCTTCCTCCTCCACATCTTCCGTCTCTGACTTCAAAGCCTTCAATTCATCTTCCTCTTCCTCCTCTCCCACTCCCTCATCCTCCTGCTCTCCCTCAAGACCCTTGGCCTCCCCTTCCTCTTCTTCGGCAGCTGCCTCCTCTTCTTCTCCCTTTTCACCCTCCTCCTCCTCGGCCGCCTGCGCTTCCTTGCCGTTGAAGACAGAGGGGTCGATCATCTTTAGGACATGCTTGACGTCCTCATCTTCAAAAATACCCATGATCAGGAGAGTGCTGATGAGTTTGAGGATCGGCACAAAGTGGAACTCTACACTGCCCCCTACTGGGTCGCGCACAGCTTGACTCCCATCAAACACAGCCTCCGTCAGCATGCTGATGGCTTTGATCTTCAGAACCTGTAGCATGAGTCAACACATTAATGTCAGCGATCAGAAGGTTCATCTCCTTGCCCCACATTGGTGGAGAAATATCTAAAGATCTGAATTTATGTTTCAGTACACGCGGTTTCAGTTATCCATGGAAAAAAGCTCATAAGTTTCAAACTGAGTGCCAAGTAAGCAAGCTGGGGAGTACCCACAATAAGCTAAAATATTTCTAAACAAATTTTTCTCATTAGAGGTTATTTAACAGTAGCTTTAGTTTTTTCATTGTTCCTTCATCCTTTGAGGCGAATAAAAGTATGATTTTGTTCCATCATAATTTGACAATATTTTTTCATTGCTATTTTTGAAAACTAGGCTAAAACATCAGAATCCTTTTCAATCCAGACAGTATATTCTGCCTGTACTGTATAATAATGTACAATGTACTTTTTTATTACTGTATTTAACATTGGTATTGTCTTACTGTGCGTTATCAACAAACTTTTACTATATGAATGTACACGAAAATGATGGTGTACATGGGGTGCTTAGGTTTGTTTTGGCTCTCCGCGGCAGGCAAAACATGGTATTAAAACTATGAAACATAAAAAATATGAAAACCCTTTCTATACCTGTTGTAACCCACGGTAAATTAACAATCAATAATTGCCTCTTCGTTTGACACGTACTATTCACATGGACGACTACTGTACGGCAAAGTGATTTTATTTTTCTGTCCCTCTGAAACAGCAGTTTTAATGTCTGTATATCTGAGCAGTTTCCTTTCATTTTTCCCATCTGGACCAACATGCCGTGATCCGCCCAAGTCGTTACCTGCAGGGGAATTATGGGGCTGAGGGTGTAGATGTCCGGGTCGGTGTTCACGAATCCCACTGGCGAAAAGTGCGGTTTGGGCCGCAGGCAGGTTGTCAGGCCCACCCCGGGCAGGGCGTGGCCCTCGCTGTACAGCTGGATGCTGAGCGTCTCCTCCGTCATGGGCACGATAAACTCCCGATTGGTCAGCAAGCGCGCCCGCTTGGCCGATTCCAGGTGGATGCTGATCAGCAGGTCATAGTAGCCACTGCGCAGCGGCCCGGGCAGGAAGGTGCTCTCGATGGCGTACAACAGCTGCGATTCATCCACATGGCTGCAGAGGGCGTGTGCCACGCGGTTGTTGCCCAGCGCACACACGGCGCAGTACAGCTTTAAGGTGTGGTAGTGGAACTTCAACAAGTCCAGGCGCTCGGAGAGCTCCAGGATGTCGATGCATCTGCAGCAGACAAAACAGACAAACAGAGAGAGAGCTTTACGGCTGGGGTGTCAAACTCCAGTCCTGGAGGGCCGGAGCCCTGTGTCGCTTAGTTCTTTCCCCCTGTTAGGTTAGCAAACACTGATTTAGCAGTAATTACTTGAAACAGCTGCTGAACCAGACAATTAAAGCACCATCAAATCGCCCATCCCCCAGCCTTGTGTCAGCACGCGCAGACCTGTTTTCCTCTGGGATGTGCAGGGCCATCATGGTGAGCGGCTCAGTGCATTCCACCATCCAGCCGTGCCGCTCACTGACCCGCGACACCTCGGGGTACATGAAGCCATTGGGCACTCGGCTCCAGATCACTGGTGTCAGCATCTGGAAGTCTAGGCGCGGGGGGCACTGCGGGACCGGGTTCTTGCGCTCGCTCTGGAACATGGCGGCTGAGATGGGCATGATGTTCTGGAGAGGGAGAGGAGGAGGAGCGAAACCAGCGCGGGTCACTATTCAAGGAGGAAGCTCTATTACACCCATTCTGCTTTTCAGTACAAACAACTTATAGTTGATGTGATTAGAAATAAATCAACATATTACAAAATGAAAAAGTATGAAAAGAGTGGGACAAGCACTGACACTAAAGAATAGCAATAGTGTGGGCAGGAATGAGAAAACGACAAGGTGCCGACCTTCAGCTTGCCCAGGTCCACCTGCAGCATGTTCTGGCTGGAAGGCACGGCGAACACGGCGGGAAACAGCTTGGTGTTAGGTTCCACCTAAAATGCACATCACAGGCTCACTGAGATTCTCTGCACAAAAACACCCCCTTTACTTCCAGAGTCACCGGGATTCTCCCTATTCACCTGGAAGAAGGTATTCATCTCCTTCCCATTGGCCGTGAAGGTCATCAGCCCAGTTGCCAGGTCGACCAAGCAGCCAATCACCAGGTCCTCTTGACTGAAGCAGGCTTGCTGGGTGCTGGTAAACTCCGCCCCCCACACCATGTAACAGTTACTCTGCTTCATGCTGGAAGAGGGCAAGAAGTAAATGCCAGTAGAAGTGAGCACAGATTGAGTTTCATTGCCAAAATACTTGTGTTTTGTTTGGTTACTTATGGTTAAAGATAGGGCTGGGTAGGGGTTAAAGTCGCCATGTTGAAATTAGAATTTTCCCCATTGTAATGAATGGAGTCCCCACAAAGCTATAATTACAAACCTCTGTGTGTGTGTGTGTGTGTGTGTGTGTGTGTCTGTCTATGTTTACCTGCCATGGATGTTGCCCTTGTCATCACCAACAGTGACAGTGACACAACGCACTTTATTGAGGTCAAAGTGCAGGTCATACTGGTGAAAGTCAGGGGTCACCCAGCCCACCCACACGCCACTGGGCTCCTGTCCGGCAAAGATCCTCACAGAATAGTAGTACTACAGAGAAATGGGGAAAGTGAGGAGAAGCGTGAGCTGTAGCACCTGGACTGTTCCTGGGGAACACTAACATTCTGATGAGACCGGCCACGCGTGGTGCTCCAATTTCAGTGGGAAGAGTAAATATGAAATGGCTGACCGTGGTGGTGTGGAGAATAATTTCTGGGTCGTCTCGATCATCTGGGACAACATCTTGCACCAAACGGGGCATTGTGGGTACCACAGGAGGGGGATTGATCATAGCAGCTTTCTTGGCTTTGAATAGGAACCTGAGAAGAAAAATACCATAATTTAATTGCCAAAAAGCTAAAAATTCTGCTTCTCCTCAAAACTCAAGCAAATTCCTTTATTAAAAACTGAATATTTGCTATGATCAGCTACTCTTATGCTCCTGCTCACCCTGCCAACTCCATTTGTCTGTGAAAACACCACAGCCGTTCTCTGCATTTCCTTATTTCTAGTTACAGATTTATGTCTCACCCTCTCTTCTTGACCTTCTCTGTTGTGACGTCCTTCTCGTTCTCTGCTTTGACACCGGGGACCTCCCTGGCCACGGAAGCCTCTTTCTCCTCCTGCTCTTTGCGGCTCGCTGACTTCTTCAGCACCTCATACTCAGAGTCAGGTTCCACCTCCAGTGCCTCATCCTCAGGGATGGTGAGGGCACGAGTAAGGGGTGTGGCCCCAGCCTGAACCTTGAATGTCTCATGGAACTGCACCGGCAAGCTTAACCGCATGAACAGCATATCTGTGTTGGCATTCTGAGAGCCAAAGGTCTTGTGGGTCAGCTTCAGACAGGGGGCAGTATCTGATGTCCCATCCACACGAGAAACCTACGAGGTCACAGAGAAGGAGAAAGGAAACACCAACCTCAAAAGAGATGGAAAAAAATGTGAGGGTGAGGATCATGTCTTCATGCTTGACCACAGACCTCTATGTGCGGGTGGTTGGTTGGCACAGAAACAAACTGGGGCAGACTCTTGCTGAACCACATGGTAATGTCTCTCTTCATGTTGATGGCGAAGGGCTCAAAACCCTCCTGTAGGCCACATATGGAAAAGAAGCGAAGGGTGCTGACATTCTGGCCCAGGTTGATCCTGCCCACCTGGGATTGACCCAAGCTGCACACGGGGATAAACCCTAAAAGAAAGAGGAGTCGCCAAGCTGAAATGTGCACAAACATCTCTGGTCAACAAGTACTTGCTGCTTCTCCATCCATCTCCATCTGAACCCATTCCCTTAGACATGCATCTGATCTGCTTTCTCTTACCCTCCCCAATCTCAATTTCCTTGAAGGCCATTTCGGAACCAGAGTCACTTATGAGCATCTCTCCGTTGAGGGTGAACATGATGGTCCTCTCTGCCAGGTCGATCATGCACCCTACTACGTCACCTGGCTGCCACTGACGGCCGAAAGGTTCATTGCCAATGTGCCATCGCTGAGCCTGTTGGAGGCAGGTGAGAACATTTTTGAGAAAAAAAAACAATAATCCAGAAGGGCATAATGAAGATGACCTGAGACTTATAATTTATGGACAGGTGGGCATGGAAGTCTGACCTTGTTGCCATTGAAAACAAAAGCCAGCTCATCTGTTCCCAGCTCGATGTCGGATCGAACACTGGGTCGGGCCCAGCCCACCCTCATCTCCCCAGCTGTCACAGCCTCAAACTCAAAGTACCACTTCCCCTGGGTCACAGCGTATGACTTTTCAGCTCGGAACAGGCGCACCTTGTCAGTGTGCCCACTCTCAACACCATGGCCACCTGCAGGAGTAGGGAAAGACAAGAAGGGTATAAACCAAGAGAGTAACGCTAGGAAAACCAAGTAGCTGCATAAGATCTGGTAACCCCTACAAAACAAGATAATTACAGATCCCACAATCCAAACATGGTGTGAATGAGATGATACCAGGTTCCACTCAAGATGAGCAAGACAACACCAAGGTAAAAGGGACAAGCTCACATAACTGTAAATGCATGAAGCCCCATGAGGTTCAAATAAAAGCACCACTCACTGCTCTCCTGATCTGGAGGTTCTATGTTGTACCCATAGCCGATGAGTGTCCTCACAGCTGCACACACACTGTCCCGGTTCGTTTTCTTGGTTCGTTCATCCAACAGGTTGTAAGGCACCAGGCGAGGGTTGCGCTTGTTCATAATGTCCTGTTGCACAGGCCAAGACATTTCAGCAACATTTAAGACCTTCGGCGTCGGCACAAAGTCTGACACTGAGACACCACAATACAATAAATGGAAAGAGAAAGGGAGCAGGAGGCACCTGCACAATGCTGTAGGTCCAGCCCTGTCGCACCCGATCCCGTGCCCACACATTGTGCCCATTCTCAGCCAGTTTCTCCACCAGGGTGTTCTGGTTAGGTGTCAGCTTGACATGACTAAGGTCCAGGGGGGCAGGCTTGTATCCATTGCTCATCATGTAACTAAGGGGAGACAGAAACATGGAGACAAGGAGATAGGCCACCATGAGGTCGCTATAAGACTGTGTGGACATAAGAACATAACCCAAGCTTAGAACCCAAGGTTTTAGCTAGTACTACACTAACAAGACACGCTGTGTAAAGACATGCTTTCTCAAAACGAGTTTAAAATGTTATCCCACTAATTTATACTTATAGCCATGTGTTCTAGTATTTAAACTAATATTGAAGTAAACCTGACTTTGAGCTTCCAGAAGAGAAACAGCTGTCTGTAGAGAAGCATCATGGCTTTGGACTTTGATGCAATGCTTTGGAGTGAAATTTTACTCCACATGGAGATCAGAACTTACGTCTTGGGAAGTTTGATCTTTTTCAGGTTCTCCTCTGCCTTTTCATCCCCCATCCCCACATGGCACCCCAGGGCCAGCAAAGTCCTGCACAATCACAAGAAGGTATCATGAGGTCAAGGCTGTCGAGATGAGGCAATTCAGCTACTGCTTTGTCTTGGACTCACTTTATGGTTTCTCCAGACATTTGAAGGTTATAGTTTCGCTCAGGCTCTGGAAGGTTCTGGAAATCCACCAGGCAAGGGTGCAGCTTTTTATTGTCATCCCGGAACTGAAGGAGAAACACAGACAGACCTGACGTCTGCATTGCAGCTATGGATGTCGGAGTTCTTGTTATTGTAGTATGAATATTTCATGACAATCATTGCTGGTTCCTCACCAGCGACCTGGATCTTACCGCTGCATAAGTCCAGCCCTGCTCGATGCGGGTCACCGCCCACAATTCATGAATGTTCTCTGCCAGCTTCTCCCGGATGCGTTCCAGATGGGGGGGCAGCACGATCTGAAAAGACATGGTGACCATGCCAATATTATCAGGGCCTGACAAGAGGAAAACAAATGAAAAAGCGGATAGTACCATCAGAGAAGGGGTGGATACTATAAACGTGTGACCCATACCTGAATGGTGTCCACTGGATAGGGTGTGAAGGAGGTGTGCGTGAGTGATTGCACGGGACCCAACATACTGCGGACACCATCAAAGTCGTGCGTATACTCCTTCACGGGCTCGATACGCATCCTCTCCTTAGGCAGTAAGGCCTCGTAACAGGGTGCATAGCCAGGGGGTGGGAGGAACTTGAAATCCCCATGGCGACCACCCAGAAGAAAGCGGGCTCTAAGAAGCAACAGGAAAATGGATAAGATGATTATTGTTCATTTACTTATCTTAGCTTTTTCAGACCTTGTCACACGTTGAACCTCAGACAATCATAGCGCTTCTCAGGATCCCTCTCTCCTAAATGCACAAGGCTTTCTAGCACTCTCTGATATGCGCACTTCTTGAGACCCTCACTTGACACCCGCGGAGAAGCTGATGACGGGGAAGAAGAGGCCGTCCACGTTGAAGTTCTCGAACATGCCCTGGACGGGATGGCCGTTGATGCGGAAGGAGATGCTGGGCACACTGAGGTCCAGGCAGCAGCTGACGACGTCATCCGCCGCCAGAATGTGCTGGCTATGTGAGGCCACGGCGCGGAGGATGTGTCCTGGGGAGGAAAAGGAAGGAAGGCAGTCGGTGTTCGCTGTCACATGCAGAAGAAACCCTGGCCGGCCCAACTCACCTGACCACAAATGCAGGCCATCAAAACCATAGGAATAGAGGTCATCCCCAATTCCATTGCTGCCCCAGCCTTCACCCCCACCAGGGTATGGGCTGTAGCCTATGTTCATAGCCCACCCTACGCGCAGGTGAGCAGCCTGGGCCGTGACGAACGGCTCCACGTAGTCAACAACCACCTCGTAGTACCACTTCTTGTATTGTGTGGAGCCTTCACACGACCCAAGGAAGATGTTTGGCCTCATACTTAAGGGGGAGGCAGCAGAGAGATCTTATTATAAAACATCCCTGCCTGAATATTACATGATTTTTTCTTTTTTATAACGTTACATATAAGAAGTACGCTGCAATTATATTTAAAGGTTTTTTAATGTACCTGGTGGCATAGTTCACTAAGTTGGTCTGCAATAGGAGGTCACGACCTGGCAGCAGGTTTTCAGTGATGAGGTTCTGATTGGACCTGACAGCCACACCATTACACACACACAGAGAGCGAAGCACGTCCAGCACCTGTGGGCGACGCAGAAAGCATGTGTAGGCCAGCCAATCAGCATGCGGAGGCAGACCACATGATCATTCCAGCGGTTGACCTTGTAATTGCGCCCGTGTTTGTCCAGAAGGGAGATGATTGATTTGATATGGTTTTCCTGGATGATGTTCAGCACTTCTGGGCTCTCAATCAAAATGCAGTACAACACCTCCAGAATCCCTGTCAAGTCAGAAGACAGATGAAATTCAAATTGTCACCTATTTACTCAGTCAACACATGCTAAGATTGGCTAAGTCTGGATATGGAAAGACTGTATGGGTGGTACCTCCAGAGGCTTCCAGGCGATCCAGTTTGCTGACCAGCCAATCAAGATTATCACAAAAGAGAGCACAGTTGGAGCGATTCCCTCGGATCAGAGAAGCTTCGAAAAGAGAAACAGAAAGCATGAACAACAGCATGCAGTAGCTCCTCACCAGACGTCAACTGGACACGTGAATCTGCATGCAAGTGTCATTCCGGCTACTGGCGGCTCACCGAGCAGCTCATACAGCAGGTTGACGATCTCCTTCCAATACTCGCCGGCCTCCTCGCCAGCGAAGTCCGCAAAGTGGGCAGACGTGTTGTAGACGTTAAGCCGGTCGATGCAATTCAAAACAAGGGTGATCATGCCCTGGACACGGCATTCAAAGTACACAGAGGACAAGAAAAATAAATAGATAAATAGACAGTAGGTTGTGAGGACTGTGACAAATTGAAGTTGAGCCAATGAGCCAAACTAGTGTTATAATAAAATCAGTTAATTCACATTTTGCCATTAAACATTCTAATAGCTAAGATGTTTCAGCACAGACCTCCTCCTGAAAGAGGTTCTGCCGGCTACGGAGAGAGCGCAGCTTGGTCTGCTTCTCCTCGTGCTCCAGGTCATCTTCAGGGTAGCTGAAGTAGAAGATGAGATCCTGCAGGGAGAGGACCACTCGGTCCAGAGACAGAGACAGCGGTGTGGGGTTCTTGTTTTTTGGATTCAGAGCATCCAGTTCCCTGAGAAACCAGGAGAAGAGCAAATAGAAACCAAGGGACCGTTAGAAGTGTGCTGATGCCATCATGATCCCACAGACAGGCCAAGTCAACACAGAAGAAAGATGCCTGTGGAGAATAGGAGAATATATATATAATATAAATGTATAAAGATTGTATTACATGTATATAAATGGTATGACAAGAAAGACCAAATTAAGATACATTACGGAAATCCTAGATTCTTGTTGAAATTGAACTTCATACTCCATAAGGAAATTAATCATCGATCACATCCAATCAAGGAGTTTCTCTGGGTTTCCCCTAAATGCTGGGGCTCCTACTTGATGAACTGCGTGAAGAGACCCGTGGTGTTGAAGATCATGCGGGCCGCCTGTGATTCCTCCATCTGTGAACGGGAGGGGCACAGTGCGTCGTCCATGTGTCCCTCCTGGTGCAGGATGGCCTGGGAGACGGAAGACTGGTCAGTCTGAAAGTGCTTTGTAAGCACATTGCTGCTGGAAGAGGTGTTGGTGTGGCCCATCCTGTGGCCTGTGTGGATCCCAGTGCCCCAGCGCAGTGACGAGGACACTGTGCTGTAAAAATGGTGCCGTCCTTCGGATGAGACATAAAACTGTGGTCCTGACCCTCTGAGGTAATAAATCATCCCTGGGCATCTTTCCAAGGAGTAGGGGTACGCTGGTGCCCTGGCTAAAGCTGCCCACTGTGACCCTTTCAAATCTGGCTTCCTAATCATCCCCTATAACTGGTGGATTCTCTCCTGCCCCTTCAGCACCTTAGCTACTGTGTAGTGAGAGTACTGGTGCAGAATGGCTGCCATTGCATCATCCATGTGAGCTCATCATAATAATGGTAATTGAAAAGAGCTCTCCACTGATTGAACAATTTTTTATTATATATATTTTTTCTATTTATATTTTTTTTCTTACATAATTTATATATGCACCAATACTGCCAGAACAAATTCCTAGTACCTGGCCAATAAAGTAAAGTCTGATTCAGAAGTGGCTCCCCATTGGTTCTGTAAAGCGCTTTGGGTGTCTTGAAAAGTTCTGTATAAATATAACATTCATTCATACAATCATTCATTCATTAATTCATTCATGTGACGCCACTTGTGCAATACTCAGCCCAAACCATTTCCAGCACCTCCCACCCTAGGCAGTAAGCCCCTGCTTTTCCTACCCTCCTTTTGAGCGGTCCCAGGCGGGCCTTGGCATCCACTGAAGCGTAGGTGAGCCACAGGCCCGTGGAAACATGCTGCATGAAGCACATGGACTCTCCGTACTTGATCTCTGGCAAGCCCATTCCCTCAATGTCACGCTTTGGGGCCACCTCCGTCTTCTCCTGCTCAGGGGGTTACGGGAGGAGGCCGGAGACCGTGCCAAGAGCGGAGGAGAGAGGAACGAGGGACATGAAAAAATCATAAAACGGGAAAGGTATGAAAACTACCCATTTTAATTCTGATGCCATGACCATTTAATTGGACTGTGACGCAGAGTGTTGAGAGAGCAGTGGGTGAGGCAAAGTGGGCAGCTTGGACCCAGCTATGGCCACGGTCTGCACCTTTGAGGCTCGGAAGCAGAAAGCTGACATTTTGGTGTTAGCCCGCTTGGGATCCAGGACCATCAGGCCCTTCTCTTCATGCAGGCACAGGTATCGGCCTGTGGTCACATGACGCACCCGAAAAGGATGCCCCCACTTCATGTGGCTACCGCTCCACCTACAGGAACGGAAAGGAGGTGGGGGGCAGAGTACACAAATATCAGAGAGAAACAAGGAAACAAGGAGCGGGACTGGAAAGGTGATTATCCTCTGCCGACCGCTGAATGGGTCACTCTCAAAAACTCATTACCGTAACATCAATTTTATCTTACTTTTAAATTTAGTTTGAAGACTTCTGTAGACTTTGCCCCTGTGGTAGTTTGATTATATTATCATATTACCATTTATTTATTTAATTAATGAAAGTCTTTCAACATTTAAAAAAAAGAACGAAAAAAACCTGAAGTCATTCTAAATGATTGTTGTGGGTTACATGCAATAAAGCTTTATACACATTTCATCTACACTTGTGGTATTTGGCCTTAATACTGTTACAGTACTGAGATTTTTGGCTACCTGTTAGGGCAAAATTGTTAACAAAAAAAATGAAATCATTAAATCAGACCATGACTTAGTTCTAGGGGAGCCTATCCTATGGCCTGTGTGGATCCCAGTGCCCTAGTGCAGTGATGCTATAAAAATGGTGCCGTTCTTCATATGAGATGCAAAACTGGGGTCCGGACTGTCTGAGCAGCCATTCTGCACTGAACTAAAAAGAGACGTTAGTTGCACCACACAAAAAAACAAGCCCAGTATTTCGGTGTCATTTTCTATTTTTTTTTTTTTTTATTGTCAGGTTGGTGAAAATGACCCAGATATTGGAGGTGAAACATCTAGCTCACCCGATCCGCAGGGGCTCCAATCTCCACAGAGCCCGGGCCTGGCTACAGACGGCCCCCCCCTCATACTCGGCGATTCTGGAGAAAGGGGGTGCAGGGGTTAGGGTCAGCCATGAGACAGACACTGGGGTCCAGAAAGGCAGCGCCTCAGAAGACAAACCCCTCACCGACGTTGGTCGTCGCCTTGGTCGGGGGGGGGGATGGCCAGGCACTCGTCCATGTGGCCGTGGAAGAGCCTGATAACGTGTCCGCCAGTCAGGTAGCCTATGGTGGGGGGGAGAGGAGATGAGGCAAAGGCTACCATACTGGGGGAGGAGTCTAACAGGCTCACTGTGCATCAGCAGGTGGAACTTTTAAAACAGAGCCTTTTAAATCAGGCAGCAGGCAGAGGAGGGCATGTGAAGGACATGGGCTCATAAGCTGAGCTGGTAGCCCTAGGAGTCGTCGTGTGGAAGCGGTCACACTCTGAGTAAGGGCTTCTGCTACAGGCTACAGCATGGTGCACCACTAACCCTCTGCCAGCTCGCACCCCGAGCACACCGGGTTCATGTTCCACAAGGTCTGCATGAAGGAGGCGTCCACCATCAGGTCCCCACTGGCGTAGGACAGATGCTGCAAAGAGGGGTTTAGTCGGACCGGGCAGAATATTCCGCCAAGCAGCTAAACATGACACTTGTAGTACAAGAAGCCTCACCAAGTATCGCTCTGAGGAGACGCTGACCAGGATGAGGTCGTCTCCCACCCGGACCTTCTCACCTTCAGACCTCTGCTTGGACGCCGGGTGGATGGTCCACCAACATGCTTCCCCTTAGAGATAAACAATCGCAAGCATTATCTGGCTTTGAAGATTCCTACAAATGGCCAGACCATCTAGTCTGGCTCTGCTTCCCTCATGCAGCCACCTACCAGTGGAATTCTCCTGCAAGCCCACATCGCAGGCTAGCTTGTCCGTAAGTGACCGAGACGTGGTCAAGCAACTGAGGTACTAAGACAGAAGCAAAAAAAAAAAAAAAACAAAACGTCAGGTACAACTTTCAATGATTCCACTTCCATCCATGTCTTTTACACGAAAGAGAAAGGACTTTCTCAGATCCACATTCATTGTTATTTGTCGTTAAAGACTAACTTTCGCGGTGCACATCGCTCTCACCATTCCAGAGTGGCAGTGCCGGAGAAGAATGGCATGACCGTACAGCAGGGTGCGGTGGCCCCCACCCTGGGACGACTGGACATGGAAAAGCCAGAAAACAGGTCACCAGATGGGTAATAAACAGTCTGCTAATCCCAGCTTCTACCAGTAGGAACACAAAGACCAGTGAGTTACCAGAGAGCACGGGGCCTGGCAACAGGAGAATGACAAAGGACAACAAATTGAACGGCAGTGAATTTGCGAATCACGTCACTGTAGAGAGAGAAGGACAGAAGCTTTCAATCTGGTTAAAATGCAGATCAAATCACCGGTAATACCGACACCTCCGTATGCAAAATGTGTCTATTTCAACTATCGCACCGTGGCGTATTAAAACTCGTCCTCAAGAATCTTTAAAAAAAGAATCTTACCTTTTCTCATTGCCCAGTAGGACAATGAGTACAATCACTGCTGATGCTGTGAACAGCCTCACCCACAGTACGACTGCACACCTAACCTACCAGGACGCATGGCATGCCCAGTGTATCTGGCTATCCCTTCAGCTGATAGATGTCCCCACTCGGACCACAGAGGCACAGTGGACTTATCGCTGGGCCTTGTGCAATGGGGGTCTGGGATCACCTAGGTCATTATCTACTGGACGCTCTGTAGATTAAAGCACACAGCGCTGCACAGCCTGACACTACCTGGTTGGGTATAATGGGGAGCTTGATGCAATCGTCCAAAGACGTGGTCTTTGGGACTAGGGCTTGAGGAGAGATGAACCAAGTCTAGGGGGTGATGGTTGGGGGGGGGAGTCATGCTTTGTTGGATAAACAGCGGGCAGGGCAGGGATGGGAGGAGAAAAAAAACACAAAGACAAGAGATGAGAGCAACCAAGGAAGGTAGTAAATTAAGTGGAACGCTGTCAGTGGGGAGTCAGGGATGGTGAGGACCAGAAATCTGCATGACAGTTATGAACAAAATGCAAAACGGCAGAAAGACACCGACCACGGGAGAGACATGGGCACCAGGAAATGTTTCTAGGACAAGATAAGGACGGCTTCAAACACTCCAAGGACAGATCTCAAACGGACACAGAAACCAGTTCAGGTGTCAGCCACGAAACCACTGAACAAACTCTGAGACAGGCGTACAGAGGTCCTAAGGGGAGCTACTGTAGTATCAAGTCATAGGAGAGGACATTGAGTAGGATGAGTGAGTCTCCAGCTTCCAGAGGGTGGGGGTGGGGAGGGGTGGGGGGCAAGAAGGTGCTTCAGGAGTGGAGACATGTGCAAAGACATACCCATTTGTCCAAATCGACTCCCTACGGTTAGCAGGATGGGAGGGGTTTGCAGGGTCAGAAAAGAAACAGAAAAGAGAAAGAAGGATCTTAAATGAGATCCGGTAGCAGATGGGGCCAGAACTGAAGCTCCAGAAGAACACCAGAATACCATCTCCCGAGAGCCGACGGGATAATAAGCGTGACAATCATGTTGCTCAAGGGCAAGAAAGACGGAAAAAAAATTATTTGTATTTATTTCTATCAGGTTGACTTTGTCTTGCGGACATGACCTGCTGTAAAAAGAAAGATACATCAGGCCTATTTTAGGCGACTGAATTCGGCACCTCGCTCGAGGCACACCCCCCCCCGGCGCGGCGCCCCGCCCCCCCCCCCCCCCCCCCCCCCCCCCCCCCCCGCCCACCCCCAAAAAGGAACCCCCGGGGGGGGCGACCGGCGAGCCGCCAGCCGACCCCGGGAGCGGGCGGCGCGGGG
>JABFEA020000039.1:5159178-5171372 GCA_019775915.2 Cyphomyrus plagiostoma
ATTGTCAAACTAATAAAACGCAGGAAAAATCTACATTAAATGAGTAGTGCAGTATAATGGAGTACGTTTTAATTTATTACATATTATGGCTAATCACCTGCACGCCGGATCCTACCTCATTCATCTCCACGGTGTTGGCCAGCATCTCCTGCAGAGCTCGCACCGAGAGAGACTGCTCCAGGGTGAAGCAGCAGATAGCCAGGTCTGGCGGCACATTCTGCATGGCAGCATCACAGGAAGTGGAGTGAGAAGCCCAGCCTGTGAAGGTCAGTATGGGTGGAGCGCAGAGCTGCAGGACAGGCACTGTACCTGGGCGTTGGAGGTGGGCTCCAGGAAGCAGAGGCGGTTCCCAAAGCCCTCACTGGACAGGCACAATTTGATCTGCTCCTTCACTACTGTTGCAGTGCATTGCAGAACCACTTGGTCTTCCTGGAGGAGGACCGAGATCAGGGAAGACAGGGCAGGTTAAAGGACAATCTGTTAGGGCCATGGGGTCAGGTGGTCTGAGGTCACATGGTCTGGAGGGTGTGGTCAACAGGCATAGGTTGAGAGGTCATGGGTCAGCTGGTCAAAGGGCACATGGACAGGAGAGTGTGGTCAACGGACACTGAAGTGGTTTAATACACATAAATGAAAGACAGACGAGAGGCATGTTCGCAGAATGGTTATATACTGAGATTAACGCAAACAAAGCAGCTTATCGGGCCACCGAGTGGGCACCCGCCCCCCCACCCTGCAGCCCCCACACATTCTCAGCTGCTCCTACCAGTCTGTCAGTAGGTAATGATATCCTTCCATCTCGTTCTCCTCTCCCACTCTCTCTCACCTTCTGCCTTTCTCTTTCTTAAATACCCAAATCTCTAAAATGGCTGGCGTCCATGGCGCTTGTCAAGCTGGCATAAATGCCAGTGTACCCCGGAAGGACCCGTGCCCGTGTGACATCATTAGCACAACGCTGTTATCAATTCCCACTCTTTTCTCCGTCCTCCTCATTAAACCGCTCTCGGCTCACCAAGCCACCCCTTTCGACATATTAGCTCAGTTTTATCACAAACTGTATCAATCTTAGTCAGATTTTCATCTTGATATCTCCCTACAAGGACAAAAAAATCCATCTAAGCACTCTGTTGTATTTGTGTATGATTCATCCATTCGAGTAGCTTATATATTCAATCCATAGATACAGCCTCTACAAATCCAGGTCCCACCTTGAAATAAACATTCAGCTAACATATCTAAGTGTAAGACTGTTAGTCAACATTAGGTAATGCTTTACATTAACTGCACTTTCATAATGCATTCATCGAACAGTCATAAGCAGCCTGTAAGTATACCGGAACATTCTAACATACCTTACTAGCTTTAATACGCAATCATAACAAACATTTTACGATAAACATTATAACTGTATAATCACATAGTATAATAATATTAAGGAATATTTACATACTGCTTATGAATGTTCTATGAGTGCTTTATGAATGCATCACGAAGCTGCACTGAATGTCCTATGAATGCATAATGAATGTTCTATGAAGGTGCAGTTAGTGTAATGCGTTACCCAGCAATATTTAAAAGGTGTTGACTTGATGGACCTTGGGGTTTTCCAGGCCCAGCGTATGACCTGCAGCTCACTTTCCTGTGCAGAAAGCTGGTTACCCAGTAGTGTGGTGTGACTAAAGTCCTCTGGACCTCTGGACAGGATCCTGGGGGGACGGTCAGTGGCTTTTACCCTCCCCCCATATGGAAGTGTAACGAAGCTCCTTACTTCTAAAAGCAGTCAGCTGGCTCTGGAGATCAGATGACAGCATAATGGCGTCCAAGAACCTCGGTGGGACCTGGACACAGTTCTGACCGATTCGGACCCGCCCAGCTAACAAAGCCACATCCTCAGCAGGGCATCTACTTGCCAGTGCAAATGGGAAATTCATGGCACCCAAAATTCCAAAGGAACATTTAAAAAATTTCCTTCAAATATACACCTCCAAAAACACCCTGCTTTTTTGTCTATGAACATACCCCAGACTGTCTGTGCCCCTTTGTTGTCTCTCCTTTATATGAGTCTATATGTCTGTTTGCACATTTCCATATTCTCTTCTAACGAAAATGAAGTTTGTTTCAGCCGCGTGTTTGCCTTGTATACTCATGCCACCACCAATACAAGCTCCTTGTACCTTTTGTTCAAATAAAAGCGAATGAAAGGATTTCGATCCCCATTCTACAGGTCCGCTACCACAACTCTTCATAAACGACCTCACCGTTTTTCACACAGATGGGGGGGATTCAATCGGATTCGATTTTCATTAACAGCGTTTCGTCAAGGATGTATGATGAGAACAAACTTTGTCTCGCATGTTGTGTGTGTCATGTCAGCAAGGCTAATCCCTCCAGACAGAGACAGCGCGGCATACAGCAGATAACAGGCGAAAACCCCCAGACCAAGCAAAACAGTACAAAATGTAAAATGCCATTGTGTGCCATCAATCAAGTGAGTGAACATCAACATGATTAGATAGATTAGACAGACAGACAGACGTCACTTACAGACCCATAACAGATTGCTGTTAAATTAAAGTCAGCTAAGATACAGTTGGACCTTCTGGTAGAAATACACATTTAGGTGTCATATACATCCAATTAAGACAAGGAAAAACTGCTTAGGACAATGGTGCAAACCCAAAGGCTTAACACAGCCCTTTGTGAACACGTGGCCTCATGTAAACAGCCCCGCAGAGCTCCAAGTCAGTCTACTGAGACATGTACCCCACAGCCAGCTGTACCCCACAGCTGACGACCTGCAGCTTAGGTGCAAAGGCCTTCAGTGACACGGCCTATTGAATTCATCCAAACATGACAGCCCTGACTGATTCCCGCCAGCCAGGTGGCCACAGAGGCATGTCTGGATGGGTGTGTCATGCTGGACCATGCAGAGGTGGACGTTTGCCAGCTGACACCACCTCACTAGTGCGCAAGACGTTCATGGTAGGAGAAAGCGAGAAGAGAATTCAGGAGATCCCCAAAGCTTCGCAATTTGAGATCAAGGAATTGGGACGTATTAACTTACTGCGTCCCAATGAGTTCTGAAGCATTTCATATGTGATATCTTCATCGAGGTGGACAAAACCTTACACCTAAAATCACATCACCTTGTTAGAAGAAGGCCTTCAATTGGATGGTCATGCCTGATCCAGAATAATATCACTGGGTGCTTAAACAGATCTGTTGTGTACCTACAAAAATCCATATCCAGAATATCATTTCAGTGTTCTTGTCAGTAAGGCAAGGATATCAGGTAAAATGGGGATGAATCCAAAAAATTAAATAAGCTTATAAATATTAACATAAACAACTGACCCACAAACTGATACTGAGAATGACTGCAAACCGCAAAGGAAACCTCAGCCAATAAGAGGAGAGTCTGCCAGCTCCAGCTGGCCCAGTTGGGGCCTTCTTCTGGAAGGCCTTCTCCTGCCAGTGGCTCCTCACTATCCAGCTGGTGAATAGATGCAGCACTGCTGGCAGGACAGAGAGACGGAGAGAGAGAGCAGACGGCAGGCTGCTAAGGGGCGCTAGATGGAGAACTGTCGGAGTCGGCGTGGGAGGAAGAGTGGAGGACTCGGCCTTTTTGAGGAAGCCATTTCCGAGAGCTCCTGAACATTCTTGCCCAGAAGTGTTAAAAATCCAGCAGCCCAGAGTACAAAGAGGCACAGAGAGACAAAGAGGTCTAGGCAGGGGTAGGGCATACCGATACCCTCCTCAGAGACCAGCCCAGTGCAGCCAGAACATTCTCCAGGATGTTCAACTCTACTCTGCTTCTCCTCAAAGCTCCTAAAAATAACCCCTTCGGTGGCTTGAGTCAATTCTTGCGGCTTTTCCTTGGTACAGCTCAGTATATCTGATACTGACCTTACATGCGGCTGGTTATTTCTGTGAAAGCACTGCCTTACAGCGCACTTCTATTCCACACAATTCCTCATTACAGCCACAAGATCTTGGGACTGGCAGAAAATGCCTTATTAAGCAAATTCATAAGCACTGCAAGAACTCTTATTTTTCCCCACAGAAACACCTTCTAGCCCTGAAGGTCCCCCAGGGGGTGGAGTTCTCCTCCAAGACGTCGATACTCTTAAGCTCTAACAAACGGTCTACGACATGAAAACAGAAAACAGTCACTATTCGCATATGATGTTTGAAAAACCGCCCCATCCTCGCTCAGACGACCAAAAGTTATTCGTGACTCCCATGCTCATGTCTGCTGAGCGCTGTGAAATTAAATTTACTTGTTAAATTTAAATGTTACGTTTTACCTCGCTCAGCAGCCTGAACAGTATGAGCCACAAATACGATAGACGTGACACATCAAAATTCCACATCTGCGGTTCCAGAACTCTCTGTCTCGCCCAACCAGTCGTTGATTCCTCCTCTCGCCTCTCCTCACACCCCCATACTGAGTCCCTCCTCTCAGCCTAATGATCATTCAATATCATTCACTGCCTTGAGCCTGGCTTGCCGCCTCATCCCCTCTTCCTTTCTCCCCTGCCATCTTTCCCCTCTTCCTTTCTCCCCTGCCATCTTTCCCCTACGCCTCTGACTCCATTTTCTTCCATCCCGTCTTACTCATTTCCTTGTTCACGCTCTCCAAGCCAACCCCCCCCACAAACACCCGACCCTCTATTTTCGGAAGACACACCTGTCACTCTCACATTCCCTTGGACTGCTGACCAGCAGATACTTAGGCGTGCCACACTGGGAAGGGGTGGGGGGGCCGGGGGGGGCGGGGTGGGGGCCTGACAGAGTGAGACCGGCACGCATCGCGCTCCATCAACACCACGGCAGAGCAGTGCTGTGGACGAAGCACCCCATGGCTAATACCATGGCAACTGAGATATGAACAGTCAAAAATGTAAGTTAGCATACGGCTAGTCGAAAAAGATCCACAAGATGCTTCAGTTGGGGCACAAAGACAGCAGGTCGCTTAAACGCAAGCGACCAGGCTGTCCTGCTAAAAAGCATCAGTCACATAGCTCACTTAAACGTCGCCATTAAAAGCCTAACAGATATCCAGCCCCTGTGTCAGTGGGCGAGAAACACAGCCCACAACTACCCGGAACCAGCTGTCTACAGACGCCACTCAGACAGACACATCCTTACACTAAGGCCCCGTTCGCAAAGGTCTGAAAAGCACGAAGTCACACCAAACGCAGAACAGCTGTGGGTTCTGGAGCTTGTTCTGGAAACCTCCCGTCAGTTCGTGTTTTGATCACCATGCTAGAATGTCAGAGCACTTCCCAGTCGAACAGGAATTCCCCCGACTTACAGTCCACAGCAAACCCACAGCACAGGACAGAAACGAGGCTGAAGCTCCGCAATGCTATGTGGCTTAAACAACTGGCCAGATGTGCCACATGCTGTTAGTGTCCTCACCAGCTTTTAGCTGGTTCCAACACTGCAGCCGTTTCGACAATCAATAACAGGCGGCAGGAACAGCTTCGAGCTTCTCACACAGCAGGCCGAGAACCTGAGAGGAATTACCCAGAGGTGGGGGGTGAAACTTAAGTATTTTTCCTACTAACCATTAAGGATGGTTCAGTAGAACTGTAGGCAGAATTGTATTTTCTATCATCAGCCAACAGGCTAATGTTAATTTTTTTGTACTTGCCTTAGGCAATTGATAAGCTTAATCTCCAACCCTGTCAGAGAAAAAAAGCATGTGGGCCAACTGAGGAGTGATCAGTGTCCACACGGATAATGGCAGGCTGCTTACAGGAGACGCAACATGGCACGGAGTGATGCTATCCGCAAAGACACGTCACCGTTCCTGTTAGATTGACGGGGGTCGGTGTCTGGGAGGGAACCCGTCCTGCGTAAAAGGCCCCCACGGGACGGCGCTGAAAGAACAGGGGGCCACTCTGAAGCCAGGTGTAGGTGTGTTAATCTAACACTGCGCTGGCCTACAGAGAGGCTGATTTCACACGTCGATGCGGAGCCGGAGCCACACAACACGCAAACCACGTATGGTTAGATCCTCTCTGGTGTAACTCATACTACCCGTCAATCTGACACACACGCGCACACACACACGCGCGAACACACACATCCCGTCATAGTGAAAAGCTTTTAAAATGCCCACAGTTAATCTAATACCATCTAATAACCTCAACCCTGCCGCCCCCTCCCCCGACACAGACACCCACTCTTGTCTCATGGGGGCTTTTTGCTCTAATTAATATCAGTCTGTATAGTTTACAGTCGTTAAGGTGGGGGGGGGGGGGGACTGAGTGGGAATAAGAGTCCGAGGATGCGGCAGGAATACCTAGGAACCCGGAAAGTCAAACGCAGGCAGGCCGCAGCCCGATAACATCCAGGACACCCATCCCTCCACAGCGCCTCACCAAGGAAGAAAAGGGGCAGCGTCTGTGACCCTCCCCACATATAAATACACGTGGTGCTCAGAGAGGCGAAGTAGGACACAGGACTCCACCATCAGCCCCCCCGAGGCTCAGACAGTCATACAGCGGGGGGGGGGGAACAGTACCTTAGCCGCATGCCAGGTGAGAGTAAGGATCATCCAGCCTCTCTGTATTCTGTACTACAGTCAAGTCAGGAAGCATTTATATGTAAGTACAGATATACTTATAAATGCTTTTTGACTTGACTTCAACGTGCGTATATAAAACGACTGGAAGTCTCCTGCCACATAGCAAACAGGCACTCAGTCTGGACTTCAAAGTACCTTTGTGTGAGAAGCTAGGAACACATTCTACCAGCGTGCAGCATGGTGGGAACCCGTCAAGGGGAGCGGGAGCCGACAAATGGGCCGTTTGAGAGCGTACAGCACGGCAGGAGCCTGTCAAGGGGAGCGGGAGCCCGTCATGGGGAGCGGGAGCCCGTCATGGGGAGCGGGAGCCCGTCAAGGGGAGCGGGAGCCCGTCATGGGGAGCGAGAGCCTGTCATGGGAAGCAGGAGCCGATAAACGGGCCGTTTGAGAGTGTACAGGATGGAAAGACACAGCAGAGCTGCCCTCACTAAGGCCTCCCACATGGGCCGGCCACTGTGTGCTGTTCTGTGAACCGGCAGCAGGGGGCGTAATGCCTAACACAGGTCCTCTTTAACTAGGTAACTAGGTAGACAAACAAAGACATCTGACATAACATTAAAAACATTTTCCATGATTTTATATGAATATATCTGGAAAAGAACTAAGGCCTTACTCTCTTCCCCAATTTGACAATATTTTGAGCATGCATACAAAACACAAGGAGCCTTTTCTGAAGAGCCCAGAAATCTACAAATGCAGGATTCAGGCAGAAAGCAGGTGGCACACTATAGAACATTCCAGATGGGGGACCAGGCACACAATACACAACAGGGTGCATAATGAGGAATTATCATATTACTCATATTCGCTGACATTATTACCCCACCACGTGCTTCGCTCTCCCCTTATTCTGTCATTCTCTCCCTTTTTTTAATCTTGGGGGGGCTTGTTCTGCCACCCCCACCCCCAGCTTATAAGATGAAAAAGGGGCCCCCATCCTAAATGCCTGGAGAGAAACTAGGTGGGGTATTCCCAGAGAAGCCGGATTCTCTCTGCAGGAAATCCCTGCTTTTCTCCAAATGGGAATTGAGGAGAAAATCCAGGAATTCTCCAAAACCCAGGGCAGTGGTAAGTGGGATCTGGGCAGGGGAACGCTCCAATCAGATCCTTCCGTTACGACCTCTGACCCCAGCAAAAAGCTCACCATTGCCACTTTAGCATAGGGTGCCATACAGGCTATTTCTGAAAGCTACTTCTGTTTGTGATTCTTTGAGCCGTATCCAAAAAATTAACGTAAATGCCGAGATGCACCCAGAGGGCATGTTTCATGAGTCTCTGTCCTTTGTGTCTTAATGAACATTGCTTGTTTCTCCCCCACTTTGAACTGCACAGTCCATTTCCTCACTAAGTACGAGCCCCCTGTGCTCACGTCTGCTCACACTCAGGGGGGGGGCTGGGGAGGGCACAGTCAGCAAGAAGGGCCCGGCCAGCTGTCCCTGCCGAACTGGGGAGCATGCGTCCCCTCCGCGCCCCCAGTATCGCCTGACGGGGGCTCTGCGCCACCATGATAAAAATAGCCGACGGCGAAGGCGCCCCGATGGAGGCCCCCGGCATCGCCACGCCGTCGTCGCACGGGCGGAGCGCTTGGGAGCCAGACACACGGAGTCTCCTCCAAGCAGCCGGTATCAGCAAGCCGGCCGGCCCCGGAGTCGGTCTCCCCCGGAGTCTGCCGGCAGCAGGCCGGCACTTACACGAGCAGCCCGGTACCGAGATGAAGTGACAAATGCAGACGCACAGAAAACAGAGGTGGCTACGGACCAGAGGAGGAGCCGACGCGAGGGGCAAAGACGCGGCGCACATGGAGCGCGGCGCTAAAGGCAAACAGACAGACTCGCCCGATATCTAGGCCAGTGGAGTTTGGGATTTCAGCATCTAAAAACTCACAGCCTGGTAGGTAAGGGGCAGGGTATTCACTGAGGGCTGAGGGAGAGGCTGACAGGTTCCACAAAGAAAACGAGAACGACCACACTTAAGGGACGGGTATCACAGCAGCCCATGCTTCACTGTGCTTCACTGATGCCCCCCCCCCTCCCCGATATCCCGTAAAGACTGTGGCTCTCCAGCAGACTGACCAGCACTCACCGTCCGCAAGAACTGAATCTCCTCTTCCCCTTCTGGTGCCTCTGCCATGCTCATACCAAGGTTATCTTCTACTCAGCTCCTCGGGAGAAATGAGAAAATCCTCCCCGCTTTCCCGTCGCCCCCTCGCTCTCTCTTCACTCTCCGTGTGTGTGTGTGTGTGTGTGTGTTTGCCAGAGGACGGCAGGCGTCCTGTGGTTCTCACGACTGTGAGAGAGGGAGTGGCAGGCTGAGCTGCACTCAACAGATTTCTGTCTCCGGCTCCTGGGTGATGGGACTGGGGGGAGGGGCCAAGGACCCGTAAGATAGCCACCCACACCGCCCCCCCCACTACACATCCATGTTTGTCCCCACTTCAGCCAGCCCCCACCATACCAGCTAGCCAATGCTATATGCAGATAGTATGCCAAGGACTTCAGGCCCCAGAGGTCTGTAGGTACTCGAACCCAGCACTGGCGCCTCAGGTGAGATGACACTTAACCTTGGCAGAAGAGGTACTGCATTGCCACATACTACCACCTAATCACCCTATCCTACTGGGACTATGCTCACTCTCTTAGGACATTCAAGAACATCCATGATCATTGAGCTCCACTGAGTCAGCGCAGTCCAAGTTCATACATTTTCAAAACGCTGCAGAATGAATCATATTGCAACAGAAAGGCTGAAATCAGGAGCTAAGAAAACAGAAGCTCATGTCACTCTAAGAATATATCAAAAACTACACGATATATTACGATCTGGAAATTAATGACCACGGTACTAATACTAAAAAGTCCGAAAACTTCACTTCGCAATTTAAATGAGTGTAGATGCCATGAACAGTTCCTCAGTGGGCAACTACTGACAATCCTCGCTCAGGATACCCTAGGGAGGGACAGCTAAAGACACCAACCCCGAATAATGTTAAACTGATGCGCAGAGGACGACAGTCGTGCTTGACAGAATCCCCTGCCACACACAGCACAGCGTGCTCCGTCCCTATGCAGAAATCCGGCTATGTGACGTATTGTGTGTTTGCCCCCTGGCGGTAAATGTGTAGAACTGCACCTTCTTCATCGTCGACGTAAAGAAAAGCTAAAAAAACAGACCATAGACAAGTGGAAATAAAAACAAAAGAAATAAGAAAAGCCCACACACTTAAATCCCTGCACACTAAAGTAAAACAACTGGACTCAGTGGATATATTTCTGAAAAATTCGGGCTCTGCAATCTTTGCATATTAATCTTCAGCAGAGAGCACCTTGTAGATAGTTTATAAAAGACTTAATTCACTCTCACAACCTGTGTGTGTTGATGTCTATAAATGCTAGTGGATCATGAATCAGACATATTCTCGGTGCAGTAATTCACTTGTGGTCTCGTCATCCTACTCTCCTAAACACTCTGTCAGAGTCTCCTCCTCCTTTTCCCTCAAACTAAACGTGAACCGCGGCCTCCCCCTTTTCGTCTCAGTGCCCACCTGTTCATCAGCTGAAAGCCAGCTGCCTCTAACACGCAGCGGATCCTGGCCTGCCTGAAACGCTGAGATTACACCTCAGACCACCGTGCAGAGGCGCTGCAAGGTAGACACGCCTCTTTCTAGTCCCCACATACACCCGCACACACATGCATATCTGCATCAGGATTTTTTTTCTCACCTCAGAAATCTCCATCTAAGTGTCATCTCTGAGCTTGCTCCCCCTCTCTTCCATCTCCCATAGCAACCAAATCTGGCCGTCAGGCTGAAATACCCCTGCCTTTTGGGGAGGTTTTACTGAGCATCTCGACAGCAGGCATGCTCAGTGACTGCTGATGCAGAAAGGCAGGTCCAGCACAAGTTAACTCAACGCATGAAATGCATGCTAGGAAACGGAGTTTTTCCACTGCTTATTTCTCTTATTTAAGACCTGCACGCGAAAGCTGTAATTCCTATTTTTTTACCACAAGGTGGCAGCGTTCCCCCGTCTATGTGACCCAAAGGTCTGAAGGCGACTTTTTGAAAGTGAGAACCGCTTGTTTCTCTTCATGCTGATCTGCATTAAGGCACAAATAATTAATAATGAATTAATGGGGCGAGGTCGAATCCAATCCGAAGTTAATTCCACTTAAACTTACATACCTCCCGCTGAAATCTTTTACATTATCCGCTGCAGAGCTGGAATGTGCAGGTAGGGTTTCCTGAATGCCAACCCCTTTTGCCAGAGCGATTTAAAAGTGCCTCTCTTTCGGGGTCCTGAGTGCCCTTTTTCGATTACCGACGACCACCGACTTATCTAACCGCAAATCCAATTTGGCTTTGGTGTGCCGGGGTTCCCCCACTTGCTCGAACACCAACCCCTCGAAAAGTTTCTATAGACCGTAGTTAAATAAATGCTTCTGTAATGAACTGTGCTTTCTGTAAATCAGCACGGAGAAAGACGATGATGCAGTGGGACTGTGCATTAAAGCCAGTGCATGGCTGTAAGCTCCTATCACCGGACGTGAGGTTTCCGGCAGTGCTGATAAACCTGGTACATTTACAAAACGTGTCAAAACCCAGCGCCTTCAACATGTCCCAGGTTCTCACCTGCCGAGCCATCAAAAGCTCTGCTTAGGTGCTCATGCGGTTAATAAAGAAAAACAACATGTATATTGTACGGAAATTGTCTACTCCGTAGTCCATAGACTGGGCGCTTTTCAGTCATGTCTAGCCGTATTCATTGCAGTTGTAACGTTTATCTTGAATAAAAAACCGAAATGCAAAACTGTGGTGATTCGCATTTATTAAACCACTCATGTACAATTACCTAATACCGGTTTACCAATGTTTGCGTTCTTAAGACCAAATGTTAGAGCTAAGATAAAAAATAAGCTTTACAAGTAATAAAAGTGAAGGATTTTATTAAAATTGTTATATGAATATTTAACTGTATCTGTTCTTTTTCAGTGAACGTCAGCTCTTAGGGTAAAAAAGGCGTTAAATACTGTTAGGAGGAGTAATCCGCCTTATTCATCATAGTCACATGCGGGAACAACGCGTTGCGTAGCACACATTCACCTACAGGGACATAAGACGAAGCTTTATATCGCCCTTTCTTTCCCTGCCTAAACAAGGATGCTTTTCAGTCCCAGAGCCCAGCTGGTTCTACTGGAATCCAGCCCTGACACCGGTGAGGACTGGCAGAGTGAGAGGCGAACGGCAGAGGGGAGAGAGTAACATTATAATCAAGGTAAAATTCCTGGAGATAATAATAATATAATAATAATAATAATAATAAAGATATTACCTAAGAAGAACTTGCGCAAACGATTTTCTCAACATGCTTGTGATAATAGTCACTACGTCTTCTCTCTCCCCATTTAATTCCATTTAAAATAAGGGAGTTTCCACTACTGAAGCTTTCATCAGATGATGTATTTTTAAATGTAGGTTATTGTGTCTGTTCATGTGTCTACTCGTATACTTTACTGTCATTAACCACTATGGGGGGGGGGGGGGGGGGGGGGGGGGGGGGGGGGGGGGGGGGGGGGGGGGGGGGGGGGGGGGGGGGGGGGG
>JABFEA020000039.1:5173460-5189802 GCA_019775915.2 Cyphomyrus plagiostoma
CCCCCCCGCCCCCCCCCCCGCCCCCCCCCCCCCCCCCCCCCCCCCCCCCCCCCCGACACCGTAGGTATCCAAATCACATATCACAGAATATACCATCTCATGGCATAAATAACAATTGTGGGCTGTCTGGGAATGTTTATGCTTGAGTGTGGGGGGGGGGGGGAGATGCCATGGTACACAAATGGGGAATTCATACAGACTCCATTGATCAGTTAATCAAAGGAGAGGGGAATTTGCATGTGAAGAGAGGGAGACAGGAAGGAGCATGGGCCTCTCAGCATGGGCATGACCACAGCGAGGAGGCGCCGAGGGGGAAGGGGACTTCCAGGGCGGTGTTTTCTGAAGCAGACGGAAGAGGAAGGGGCAGCGAAGGAGGCGGGGGCTGTTAACACACATACGTACCATGGCCTGTGGACGGGCCGTGGTCCAACCCTGCAGAGCGCTGGTAGTTGCAGCTGCAGTGTAAGTAGACTGACCATCTACCGCAGAAAGCAGAAGGACGGGATAGCAGGGAAGCGAGGGGGAGAAGTGAGAGGGAGCATCTTAAGGGCCATCAGAACACACCTCCGCCGCGGTGCAGGGATTTCAGGATGTGAAAGAGGAGCCCTAAAATTCCACTGGGGGCCGGCCGGCTGAATTCGCTGCCCTCCGATGCCACCTTTCGGCATCGAGGGACTTTGGGACGAGCGGCGTTTCCATCGCGCGCTTGATGCAATCTTGTTGCGTCAGTCGAGGCCGTGTTTTTTCACGCACGTTGTACAACCACTGGCGCGGGTGCCAGTGTTAATCCTACGTCTGATGCCAACAGCAAACCTAAATGCAGGACTGCCTGAGTTAGGAGAATTCTAAGGACCCTTGAGTGACAGGTACCCTAAAAAGTTTGGGACATATTTCAATTGGTCTGGATTGGGGGCCCGGTATAAAATAATTTCATGGGATCAAAAATCTCACCCCTGCCTGTATCTTTATTGATAGGGCCTCGTTTTACAATTGTGGGAATCTAGTGACCTTTGACTCCTGTCCCACTCCAGGAAGACCTGTAAGGAAGACATGGCTGGGCCGAAGTGTCGGCAGAGGTCCATGACTTGTCCAAGTTCCTCGGACATCGGCCAGGCGCTGCAGACCACCTACGGCGGGGTGCTGAGTCACGGAGTCAGCCCAGAGGAGCTCATCCGATGCTGTCTGCATTGCTTCGGTGAGGCTGTGCTCTAGGGAGACAGAGGGTTAATGGGCTGGGCGCTCCCCCCATGGGGCACCAATGCTCTCTATTCCATACCCCTCTCCCCTCGTCTTTTTCGGGGTCTCACAGTCCCCCATGTTATCCACAGCCAGGTTACATAAGCTGATCTTTCAAGCACCAGTAAGTGGGAGGAATCCACGCTGAAAGCCGGGGCGAACATGCAGGAAAACAACCCAGACAATCCTCCTCTGTTTCCCTGTGGGAGCCGTCGGATGGGAGCCTTGCTCTCTGGCTCGGCTGCCGAATTTCGGCAGGCTCATTACTAACGTAGCTGCAGCGCTCAGGAAGAGCGTGCTGACTCCTGCCGGCCGTGACCCGCAGCAACGAAGGCGCCGGTTTCGTGGTCTTTCTTTAACGACAGACGTGCGATTCTTTGTGTCGCAGACCCAGATGGCAGTCTGTGCAGGGGCGGAGACCTGCTTCACATGACCCTGATGATGCACAGCTGGGTGATGCCCTCGCACACTTTTGCACGCACGCTGCTCTCCCTATATCCTCTTGCGTGTCCAGTCACCAACCTGCGTGTGTGTGGTGTGCCCCCCTACGAGTGTGTGTGTGTGTGTGTGCGCGTGTGCCATGATTCTGCCCACCAAATGGTCACATGATTGTCTCCTTGACTCTGTCACCTACAAGGAGTGTCCCGCAGAGAGGAAGACACAGCAACGATCTCAGGTCTGCCACCTCATCAGGTAGGCTCTCCCCAAATATGCCGAAAGCCCAGTTTATTCTTCCTTCATTCATAAGAAAAGGCTGACTTGATAACCACCACCACCACCCCCCCCCTCATTCAGGCACTGGATCAGCCTCTTTCCTGCGGTGTTCAAGACTGACCCCCAGCTGGAGCAGGTAATGCGGGACATGTGTGACCTGGTGAGGACAGAAGGGGAGGAGTCTCACTGCAAGCTGCTCAACAACACCTGCCTGTAGGTGGCGCCGAGGCACAGTCCCCGCAAGGTGCTATGAAGGAATCTGGGGTTTTGTTTACTCTTTGTGACCTTCTGTCTCCGAATCCCACGACCCCAGGGACCCCCCTGTGAACTTGTCCCAGTGTCCATCTCCCAGCTTGAAGAAGAGGAAGGTCTCGCTGCTCTTTGATCACGTGGAGCCAGAGGAGATGGCTGAGCTGCTCAGTTACCTGGAGTTTGAGCACTTCTGCAAGGTTTCGGTGTGTGTGCTGGGCTGGGTCGGGGTGGAGGCGCGGCCACTGCTACCCGTGGCACGGCCTGGGCAAGGCGGGGGAGTGGTCAAGGTGGGTATGTGGGTAGGGAGCATGGTTATTACAGGGTAGAAGTGGTCATTGTAGGTGGGCGTGGTCAGGGCAGCATGGTCTGGAATGGCACTGGAAGACGACGGCTGGAGCTCACTGGCCCACTCTCACCCTCAGCACCTGGATTACCGCAGTTACATCATGCACGGCTCAGTGCATGGCAGCCCGGCCCTGCAGCGCTCAGTCATGCTGTGCAACGGCGTCTCGCAGTGGGTGCAGCTCATGATCCTCAGCAAACACACGGCACAGCAGCGAGCCCAAGTCTTCACCAAGTTCATCCACGTGGCCCAGGTGGGTGCTGCTGCGGCACAGACACGCCGAGCGGCGGTACGAGGATCTGCAAAAAAGGAGGAAAATGAAATGTCCCTGCCCCGCCCCACCTCCCACTGCAGAAGCTGCGGCTGCTGCAGAACTTCAACACGCTGATGGCAGTGATGGGGGGCCTCTGTCACAGCGCCATCTCTCGTCTCAAAGACACAACCTCTCTGCTGCCTCCCGATGTCACCAAGGTCAACCTGGGGCTCCAGTATTGGGGGGGGGATGGCTTTTTGGACATGTAGATGAGGAGTAAAATAGTAAGAACAGAGTAAAGCTTTTAACAGTAGGCGACAGCTTTCCAACAGTGCTTCTGACGTTAACTCAGGCTTTGTGATGACTCTGCCGCTTACCCAAAGCACCAGTAGGGGGCTCTAAACACCCCCCCCCCCATTGCTACAGATCCTGAACGAGATGATGGACCTGCTGTCCTCCAGCAGCAACTACAGCAGCTATCGACGGGTGTTCGGAGAGAGCAGGGGCTTCAGGGTGCCCATCCTGGGAGTGCATCTGAAAGACCTGATCTCCCTGAATGAGGTGCTTCCCAGCTACCTGGAGGAAGACAAGATCAACCTGAGTAAAGTTCAGCACCTGTACAGCAACATCAAGGAGCTGCTGGACATCCACACCTGCACACCGCCCTTCGACCCCAACAAGGACCTCCTGCATCTGCTGACGGTGAGGCGGAGATAGCATTATGCTAACACGTGTGTTAGCGTCACAGCCGGGCAGCAGTTTTACTTGGTGATGGTGAGGTGGCAGGGAAGCGCTATGCTAACGTGTGTGTTAGCATTATAATCAGATAGCAGTGTTACCTGCTAACAGTATGGCAGTGGGGAAGCGCTATGCTAGCATGTGCATTAGCATCACAGCCGGGCAGCGGTGTTACCTGCTGATGGTGAAGCGGCAGGGAAGCACTATGCTAATATGTGCATTTGCATCATAACCACAGAGTGATGACATCTGCAGCACTGGAATGCTGCTCATTTTCATCATGGAAATGCTATCCAGTTATATACATGTCCTGTTATTTGATTTTTCAAAATTTCTGCTTGTCCACAGCTCTCTTTGGATCTGTACTATACTGAGGATGAAATCTATGAGTTGTCCTACACCAAGGAGCCCAGGAACCCCAAGGTCCAGGTTGGCTGTCAGGGTTGAGAGATGTTATCCCTCCTCTTTGCATTTAAGCTCATGTTGTAGGTTAGGGAATTATGCTTCATCTGTGGTCACATGTTTCTCTAGGCCGTGGTTCCAGTTAAGCCCCCTATTATCGCAGAGTGGGGATCAGAGGTGACATTCCAACTGGATCCAGAAACTATCTCGAAACATGTCCAGCAAATGGTTGATGTGAGTATGAGGAGTATTTTGACACATTAGAAAAAACAGTAGCTGACTTTTTTTCCCCCGATTCAGAGTATACCAGATGAAACTGTAAATCATGTGTTTGTCACCCCCTGCAGTCAATAATGAAGAATTACGACCTGAACCTGGATGGCTACATCTCCATGGAGGATTTTGAGAAAATCGCTGCCAACTTTCCCTTCTCCTTCTGCACTCATGACAATGACAGGTAATGGGTACAACAGATGGTCCTAAAGTATGGCATCGTGACGGGATCATACCGCCTGGGCTTTTCGCAGATCCTTATGCCATAAACCTTTCCCTCTCCCCTTTTTTCAGGGAAGGGGAAATCAGTCGGGAGGACATCACCTCCTACTTCCTGAGGGGCATGTCCGTGTGCGCCAAGCTAGGCTTCAACTTCCAACACAACTTCCACGAGACGAGCTACAAGAAGCCGACCTTCTGTGACACCTGTGGGGGTTTCGTAAGTACGAACCCCGTTGGCCTGCGCCTGCCCATGTCAGGCCTGGTCCTCCTTGGCCTGCGACCCTCTTCTTCTGTTCTCTTGCAGCTGTGGGGAGTAATGAAACAGGGATTCCGCTGCAAAGGTAAGACGCTCCCAGGACCACAAATTACCCCAAAGGTCTGCCCTCTCAGCACTGAGAACATTCTGCCATGATTGTAAAGCACAATGTAGTGCGCAGCCGGTCTTGCGGGTTGATATCATATGTTTCTCCCTCCGTGGCAGACTGCGGAGTTAACTGCCACAGGCATTGCCGGAATCAGGTGGGCCTGGAGTGCATTAAGAGGTTCAAGACGTCTGCTGGGTCCTGTCCCTGCACAGCCACCCCAGACGTCAAGGCCAAAGCAAACAGCTGGTGTGAGTTACTTCTGTTGCCCTGCCGGTTGATTACTTCAGCCAGTGCAGTTTTGTAATATTGGTAACATTTTTCTGATCAGGCTCCGAGGAAGACACCTACCCGTTCCCTCAAAGCCAGGGGAGAGACACGGTTGAGGACCTCTCTGTGCCGCAGAAAAATGGAGACAGCACCGAGCTTTTGGAAAAGTCCACTCAGACTGAGCCAGGCATGTGGACTCCTGGGCTCCCTGAAAGCAGAGTGATCTCAGGGTCCACTCCAGATAAGGTAACCAAAGAGTCATATTTGGTCCTGTTTGGTATGGATATAGGAAATGTGGCGATCCTGGACTGTGGACTTTGTTCATTTATTCAAGCCTTGAGGTGAGACGGGACAATCTGAGAATCCCTGGAAGGGGTAGAGTGTTTGTTAAGGTCACACTGTCTTCCTTTCCAGCCCTTCCCCCAGGAAAGAGCTGTGTCTTACATCTTCCAGGAATTGAAGCGAAGACAGCAACAGCAGCAGCAGCTCTCTGCTGCCCCCCAGAGGCCGCGGGGCTGCTCCATGCCTCCGACCATCCTACTCGACAAGATGGAGGAGCTGAACTTGCACAAGGACAAGAGCAGAGATCATAGTCCCCACAGCACACATCCCCCAAGCAAGCTGAACCTCTTGTAGGGTCGCCCCCTTGGCAGGACGCTACAGCAGCACACAGGGAGCCCTGACATCCAGCCTTGCACAGCTCTGGGTTTTACCATGAGACCTCAAACCCATCAGTCTGCCCCTCTTCTTGACCTGCTCACGGGGACCAAACTGCTCCTTCCAGATTCAGCTCTTGGTCTGAACTTCTTCATAGACCCCACATAATGTCCCTCCACCTACTGCTACTGGTGCAAAACCCATTGAGGCACAAGAGGACAGCGGAGCCCCCAAACTATGGCTCATCACCCACGCAAGTGTGAGAAAACGAGGCTCAAGGAAAAACAAGAGGATCAGGCGAGAACTATAGACCCCACCTGTACACCGAATAGACACATTGCATACCCTAGCAGGAGCACAGTAAATTTGGGCCCCTTCTTCGGTAAAATCTCTAAAGGACAATGGCAAATTTAGGCAGCCAAATACTCATTAGTATTACGGCATTGAAATTTGTTTGTGTAAGAAGCGCCATTTATGTAAAAGGAAGAATCTCACAGGGCTGGAAGGAATCAAGACTTCTACTGAATCTCATGTTACAGGTAGCAGTGGTTCACTGGCCCTGGGGGGTGACTGTCTGCAGTGTGTCTCTTGGTGTCTGTTATCCCTTTCCAACTTTTCTTGAATTATTTCCCGTTTAAATTTCAAAATATTTCTACATTTGGCAATAACTGAAATACTGTACTCTTGAAATCCATTACTTTTATCAATGTCCTAAAATGTCACCGTAGATCTAAAACTAAAGGCAGGGCGAACTAAAAAGTGTGTTTATAATTCAACCTGACTAAAGCTAATACTTAAAAAGTCAAAATGATGCGCAACCCACTTTTTACGCTTAAATTTTATTATAACTGACTTGTCCGCAAGTTACCCGAACATCATAATACTTGTAAGACTCATACTAAGACTCGTAACCCCGGACACATCTCCCAACGCATCACTGGTGCACCACCATGAATGAGAACCAGCGGGTGACCCTGGTCACTGTTCGACAGATCTGGGCCAAAGCCAGCCCACAGAGCCATTTTTCATTTTTTCATGACCATTAAAATAGAAAAAGGTAACATTTACAAGTACCATGAATATTCACAAAAATGATACTTCTATCCCAACACGCAAAAGTGAGTCTCTCAAAACAAACGAAATGCTGATGTAGAATGTAGGTCTTTCAAAAAAAAAAAAATGGAGGTGGAAAAAAAATATAACGAGCCTATTGTAACGTTCATGGGATGGGACATGAAAACGCCCACCGCCAACGTGAAGCTCAGGCCCAGGTCTGCTGTAGACCAAGTCGCTGTGGACTTATGGTCACTGTAGTTTTCAGATGAGGTGTCCTCTCCTCACGCTGTGTCCATGGTTTTTGTATTTTTGTTTACAAACAAAATAAATAGCATTTTCCCTGCCTTATTAAATCCAGTATTATCTTGATGTTTTTGTTTTTTTTTGCTAACTTTAATAAAGTGTTAGTACTTTTTTCCTTTGTTAGTCAAAATTACCATTTTCGACATAAATTACCCAGCCTTGTGCCCTTCCCTCTCTGGGATGGCCACCAAGTCCTCCGTGACCAAGATAAGCTACACTGTCACAGGAGAAGTACTGAGGTGCTTTGGTCCAGAAGTTATGTTCCTGAGAGACAAATGATTAAGTAAAGAGTGAGTGGACTATGGTGTTATGATAATACACTGCCAGCGAGCCAGAGCAAGTGTGACGACGGTGCAGGACGCATGTAAACATGTGGTTGGACCCTGAGGCAGCTGGGTGATTTGCCTGATCCTGGGCATGACCCCTCCCTCGCTCGTTCAAACTGAAGTTACACACACCAAACGGCAATAATGTCACATTTAATAGATTTAGTACTTAACGCAAAACTACCACAGAACTAGTAAACAATAGTTAACACTCAAAATCATGGGAACTGCGATATAGGAATAGTGGTATATATAAATATATACACAGAGGCGTAGCCCCTCCCATGTCCCATACATGATATAGTTTAGTAATTTTACATACCCCAGGGTCTCTGTAAAACGCCTGGCCCCACCGAATCTTCCAGGGTATCCACACCCCGTGCTCCCATAAATTATGTTGTTAAAAAGATGCAACTGTGGGTTAATTTCTTCACAATACACTGATTTACAGGCTTGACTCTGAACGTCCACTATAGACATTCCGCTGCCGATGTCAGTGCAGCAGAAGATGGGCCTGGAACCAAGCCCTGGGTAATGAACTTAACCTTAAAAAGACATGACGCATCTGAGACGGGCACTCCATAATCAGGGACGGTGGCGGTCACTCCCGCACTGGGACTGGAACACTGAGGTCACCTGGAATGGCTATTGTGTTACCGCCGTACCTGGCATGTCTCGATGTGGACCTGAAATTTCCACCTCTGCCAGATCCACTATCGGGGTGGGGTGGGGGTCACACTCTGCCGTTTTTTTTTTTTTTTCTTCCTTTTTTGTGTTTTGAGGTATTTATTCGTAAAGACACCAAAGCTGCCGTTTCAAGGGCAAAGTTGGCGGAACCGAATAGGAACGAGACAGAGGCAGAGCAGGGTTGAACGCGGCGGCAAACCTGCCGACAGCGTGGGGGGAACCGCGACTAGTCTGGAGCACAAAGCAGGAGGAACAAGAACACGGAAGACAGATGGACAAGAGTGCTGAGCTGGGGGGTGTTCCACAAAGCAAGATTTCTCGGTTAGATGGGTTAACTTAATCTTGAAGTCATGACTGTCCAATAAGAGTTAAAGTAAGAAGCATTCCTATTGGATGATCACAATTTCTTGCTTAAGGCAACCCACCTAACTGAGAAATCTTGCTTTGTGAAACACCCCCTGGGCTGAGCAAGCCCACAAGATGCCAGTAGCCCCATGGACAGCTGGCCTGGGGTCCGAGGGGGCCGGGGCTAACGCCCACCTTGACTGCCCTGGGAGCTCTGACTGGAGTAATCGCCATACTGGCCATAGTACTGGTTCCACTGGCTCTGATTCTGGTAGTACTGCTGCCATTGTTGTGCATACTGCAGAGAGAGAGAGAGAGAGAGGAGACTGGGCTGTCAATCTATCAAGAACAAGCTGCACTGTCACCAATAAGAAGCTGGGTGACAGCAATTAACCCCGCCCACACCTGCTGGTACTGCTGATTGTAGTTGGGCTGCTGATTGTAGGCATGTGCTGAAGGCTCACTGTAGCCTTGTTCATATCCAGGATACTGGCTGTAGCTGCCATAGTAACCAGGGTTGTAGTTGTCTTGTTCATAGCCTTGACTGTAGCCCTGGCTGTAGCCCTGCAAATAACAATGGAGGACAGTGAGGATCTGATAGCGTTAAATGCCTTTTACTGTTAGCCTAGAAATATATGCGGCATGTTCACCTGACTGTACACTCCCTTGGCATAAGGACCCGGTCGGCTGTGACTGTAGCCTCCAGAATAATTGCGTCCGTAGCCATCCCTGCCAGCAGGGGCGCTGTCCCGGGGATTGCTCCATCGGTTCTGCTGGTGGTTGCCACCACAGTTGTACCCTTCAACAGAAACAACAATAATCAGTAAGCTGTAGCGCATACAGTGATGAACGCACACAGACACATTAACACCAGACAGTTACCCCCCCGGAAGCCTCCGCCACGGTTCTGGTAGCCTCCCGGGGGCCCAGCGCGGTTCTCATGACGCTGGTATCCGCCGCGGCCACGGTAACTGGCCTGCCGGCCCTCCGGGCGCCGGTCAGGGGGTGGCCCCGCCTTGCGACCTTCCTCATTATACTGCTTCACCAGCAGGGCCGCCTCTTCGCGCTGGAGCTCCATGAACAGCACCCCGTCGAGGAAGTCGCCAGGCTCAGGGAGAACGAAGTTTGCTATGGGCGATGAGACGATATGGTGAGAGCGGCACGGGTGTTTCAAAGTCAGAGTAACTGACACAAAAATATACAAGATGCAGACAAGTCTGGGGGGCATTTCTGTTTGCCTCTGGCTTCCTACCCTTCATCTCCAGCACCGCGTGGTCAGGGACATCCTTTCCCTCCTCTTCGATCTGCCTTTTTGTTCGTTCTTTCAGGTCCTCCTCAGTTGGACAGATCACCACAGCTTTGCGCTGGAAACCTCCAAAAGGGCGCATTTTCCGTCTCTGGGCCGATCCATAGACATTCGTCTGGCAACAGTGACAAGGAAGCAGGAGTTCTTTAGATAGGCTCCTAAATTCAGGCATATTTTTGGCCACCTTGTTCTATGTGACACACTCCAGAGGACCCCAATGAAAGTTAATTACACAGGTTCTGAAGACCAGAGTAGTAGATTGCTACAGCAAGTTGAGGATGAGAACATGTGATAAAAAGTAAGTAACAATAATAAATGAATATTGAATAAGCTAACCAATTTCTATAACACATTACATACCAGGAGGATATCTACCAGCCTTTGACAGTACAAGCACCCCAGGAAAAAATAACCTCAAACCTCCCTTAGAGCTCTAAACCTGATCTACCTTTGTATACATGTTCAAACAGGCCGTAAAATTGTCTAGGTTTATCCCCATTTGTTCCTTCTTACAATGCAGACATATTATTTTCAAAGCATGACTTGTTCTACCAGAACTAAATACAATCCTTGAAAAATTCATCCTTATACAATTGCAGCTACAACCGCAGGAAGACTGAGCTATACCTGGTCCAGGATGTAGTTGCGCCTCTTGCGAGCGGCAATCTGGATCAGCCGGTTCAAACACTGTGTGGCTTGCTGGATCAGGATGTCCCAGCGCCCCGCATAGTTCCTCTGGCGACGAAGACCCATGACCTGGATAGGGAGTCAGAGTCAAGAATTTGAGCACTCTTCAGGGCTTTGAGTTCAGCCAACAATCTCACCTTCATCTTCTCCATAATGGAGTTCGTTCCCAGAATGTTGTACTTCTTCTCAGGGTTCTCCAGAGCATACTTGATGGCCCATGTGGTCTTCCCTGATGCAGGTAGGCCCACCATCATCAGGATCTGAAGACAAGACACCACAAGCTGTCAAGTGCAGAGCAACGGCCCTCCAGAACTGCAGAAAACTGGCTGAGCCCAACTAAGAGGAAGGAGAACAACCCATCTCACCTCACAGTCAGATCTGGTGGCTGGGCCAACCGACCCCCGCGTCCTGTCCTCCAGCCGGACATGTTGGATGAAGGTGTAGTTCTCTAGGGGTGGGAAGTTGGGCTGCTCCTGCTGGCCAAAGTTGAACTCAACGGCGCAGTTTTTGACGAGGACGTGAGGGAAAAGCGACCGTCCAGCAAGCTCTGCCTTGGCCACATGAAAGGCCACACCCAGAAACCTCCCATTCTTCGAGAAAGCCATCTCCACCTCATCACCGCTTTCAAAGTCCTGAGGGAAGATGATGGAAACTCTACGATGGGCTCTCCGAACTCTGCCAATGCAGGTGTGAGAAAAGCACTTACTATAAAGCACCCGATGACATCGTTCTCGCCAAACTTTTCTCCATAATCCTCGAATTTACAGTTAGATGATTTCTTCCCGGTTCCCCCATACCCATATGAGAAAGCTTCCTCACCTGAGAGCCAACAGGAGAAAAAAGAAAAAAAAAAAAACAGCATGTAACATTTACACAAACCCATGATCTTTGGGCTGTTAGCACAATGCTCTACTCGTTGAGCTGCAGGAGCTCCGTGTCTCAGGGTGAGCCATGTTTGTGTACACTTGGGAATGTGCATGTATGCGTGGTGGCTTGTATATATTACTTTGTGGGAACCAAATGTCTCCCCAATGTCAACCTGCTATTTTGACCTTGTGGGGACCTTTTTTGCAGTCCCCACAACCGAAAACTCACCAAGCTGTGTGCTACACGAATCCAGAGACCAGCCTATTCTCGCCACATGAGGGTCGGGCTCGCTGCTCGGCAAATGTTTCACTGAAATTTCCTCATTTATCTGCACGAAGGGAAAGGACGTCTTTTCAAGCCGTGAAAACACCACAATTAAGAACGTGTTTATAGAAAAGTGCTGAGGAGGGTCTCAGCTGACACGGCAAATGCAGAGAATCGACCCGGTCATGCCAGGGCAACTCGAGAACAGAGCTCTCTGGTACCTTCATCTCGTAGCAGATGCGACCACTGCTGACCCCATACGAGGCCCGGGCTCCAGACCACAGGTACGCAAAGCCCTCGATGGTCAGAGGGTAGCCACTATACCGGTCACGGGAAACCTTGAAGTGCAAATCACAGTTATCTGTGGGAAGACAAGATCCGCGCACATTCAGAGCGCAGACGTCTGCAGTCACGGCAGCATGGAAAAAAGGTGCCGGCCTCCAACACGGCTCAAAGATTCCACCATCCCCCCCAGCAGCGAACTCAGCTCAGGACACAACTGGACACATGTGACTGGTGAGGAAGACAGTGAGAGTGTTCTGCGCTCCTAGCCAATAAAGTCCTCCCACATTTAAACAGCACAAGTCATCATGATAAAACCAATAAAGGAGGATAATAAGCAGGTGTAGTTCTTGCGTTTGCCATATATAGTCACCCCAATAAGTCAACACATTCCACTGCACAAAGAACACAGCCTATAAAATGCAGACCAGCATTTCCAATGAATTATCTGAGTAATTCAACAGTCATCTGACTAAAAGTGTGCTGTCGTCTGACTTTACAGCTCATAACAAAACTTGGCACCATTTTACTGTAGCATGTCAAACCTGCCACACCTGATGCCCAAGCTCCGCTCTGTGCTGCCGAATGCCTAGGTAGTGGTCGAGACCCCCAGCCTTACTCACAGGTGTCAATAGTCACAAGGGAGTCATCAAAGTCTTCTTCGTCCTCTTCTGCTGGAGGCGGGGGGTATCGGGACCTGTGAAATAGACAGCCCCAGGGCGGTATGATCAGGCCGTTGCTCAGCTGACATATTTATCCAAAATTATTTTATGTTACATAACCCAGTCAAACAAGTCCCTTTTGGGGGCCTCAACCCCAGCACCTTCTGGTTACAAGTACAGGCAGTCCCTGAGTTAAGAACATCTGACTTACAGAAAACTCATACTCATGAACAGACTGCTATATTCAAAATTTGGGTTAAATAAGATGGTTCATAATAACAAACAAATGCTACTTTGTGACGCTCGTGAAAACATTGCAGGGCTTCAGATGTTCATTGGCTCGGGATACAGTAAAGTATGTAGTTACTCTTGTTTTTTACCGTATAATTATTATTACATACTGTATTATTATTTTTCCAATTTAATGACATATTTGACTTAAAGACAGATTTATGGAACTGATCTTGTTTGTAACCCAGGGACTGCCTGTACTTGTAACTAGAAGGTGCTGGGGTTGAGCCCCCCAAAAGGGACTCGGGAGTTATACCTCTTGTCTTCACAGTGCTCATAGTAGCTGTGTGCACTGTCCTCCTTGTACGGCCTCTTGTGGCCGTACCGCACTTCCTTGGTGCCCTCTTCCTCCTCCCAGTCATCGACCGACCCCCGTGCTTGATGACATTCATCTGGCTGCCCAGAATCCTCTTCATCCTCTGTTTTCAGCTCTGTTTTCACGTCAAACCCTACGCAGTGTACATCACAGATCTGCTTTTACACGTCCTCCTCACATTGTTTCTGGAGGAATGCGCATCTCTGGGAGGACTTTCAGGTTGTCCCGTGCACTCAAATTCAGAACTGTCCTGGTTTTGGATTCCCTACCAGGTTAGAAAGGGTTTGGCGTAACTGTGCTACTCAACGACTTCCTGCGTACTCAGTATGTGACTAATCCACCTGTAAACCAGGGGCATATTAAAGATCTTATGGGTAATTAAGGTGGTGCCTTTGGGAAGTGTTTTGAATATGTAACATTCTTTGATAAATAAGAAGAAAAATTAGCAACATACCATCATGATCAGTTATGATGCAAAACAATATAGAACTCACAAGGCTGCTGACCAGGATGCATCCCTACATTTGGTTTAGACCGATGGTCTCCCAAAATCTCCAGGCTTTCTTCACCAGCTTTGTGATCGAAACCTCCCATGTGCAGGTTGAACTTTTGACCTCCGTCCTCCTTGATCTCTCCACCTTGCCCAGTCTCCTTTTCTAGGTGCTCATTTTCATCTTCCTTATCTTATACATGAAGAACAGTGAAAATACTAAACAGATGACCAGACTCCAATCAGATAAGAAGGCAAGCCCTCTAAATGAGGATTTAGCGCAAGAATCACACCCAGGCCTGCCCGCACCCACTTTACAACTGTCAAACTTGTTCTTTTAAATGGACTGTCATACCTGCATGACGACACACTGCGAAACCGTGATCCCCGCCGCTAAGTCCCGCTCCCTCCGCGGAAGCCTCCCGGATGTCTAGCTGCTCCTTCGGCTTGCTTACCGGGTGCTTCTTCACGTCTGCACCACTCATGCCGACTGGTTAAAGGATCAGACGACTAGTTAAGACCTGGTTGTCAGAGGGATGGCGCCGTCGCTAACCCATTTCAGCCCATCGGCGCATCGGCAGACGAGACACGAACCTTCTTTCGTCCGTCGGTTTTAAACAATCTATGCATGGATTAATACCGTAGTGACGCTGGCGCATCACGCGCAGAATCTCCGTTTTAATATCACCCCCCCCCCCATCTCGGACTGATGCAGTCTAGCATCCTGGATACAGCATCAAACTGCATGACTAAGGGATATGATGCAAACGCACAGACCAGCTCCGCAATTCAGCATATGCATCTGCAAATCAACATCCATAATTGAAAACTGTGCACGTTAATGAGTAAGTGGATATTTGTGTGTTTTGGACGTTACCTACTGGACGTGTCCGACAGCTGCTCCTCATTCGCGTAATGGTGACGCGATAAGCAGCCTCGGCCCCATTACCGCCCCCTACCTTCTGCCAAAGAAATTAACTGCCGTCACGGATTGAGCTGTTGTAGACAAACTTTGGAATTTACGATCATGCAGGAGGTGAAGACGAACGGTCTTTTATTGCTCGCGCAAACTCAAGTTTTTGGTTGGGCGTGGAAAAGTTTTACAATTATTGCAAAGACAGACATGCATGGTTTCCAACTCTCAAGTATCGGGCGTGACCATGGGCATAAATTAAGGGAGGTAGGGGGTGTAACACCCCCAGTAATCAGAACCAGGCAATACAACCCCCCTCCCCAATAATCGTACTGTCATGATGAATCAGTGGGGACCTCAAACCAATGTTCAATTCAAAGTTACATCCTTGGGGGTGACACTCACTCTTTCAGACTCTCGCGCAAGAAATTTCATGGCAAATCTAAATTATTCCATTACAAACCTAAAATTAGCTACAACTGGGGAAGTTTGTAATCCCTAGAGCAATGTTTCCTAACCCAGTCCGTGAAGAACCCCGGACAGTCCACGTTTTTGCTCCCTCTCAGCTCCCAGCCAATCAGGAACACCAAATACCTGGTACAGGCGTACTGGGAGCTCCCCGAGGACTGGGTTGGGAAGCACTGCCCTAGAGACTATTTGCAAGGTAATAAAACTGCTACATACATGTAAATGTGTGCACAGTCCTGTCAAATTGAAAATCTCATTCCAGCCAGCTGAACAAACATGGCATTCATAGACACATTCTTAGCAAGTCGATAATTCAATAATAATTCAATTCTTAGTAAATCAATAATTAATCCCCCTAAATGACTGCCAATTCTGACAGCTGTCTGAGAGCATGGCGAAGCCGCTGAGAAAATCTATAACTCTCAAAAACTTGAGAATATCGGTCAACCTGCAACCCAGCATTTAACTGTGATGGATGCTAAAGCACAAAGAGAAAACTTATCAAAAAATTATTTATTTTACAATAATTTATTTACAGGTCGCCTTTTGCATACACCATTCCATAAATCAAAAGGCAGTGTTTCAAATACACATCCAAAATCCCAGTACCTGTATATGAACCCAACAAATATTTGAAAAGGATGACAACTTGGATGACATAATAATGGCTGGATTTTTTAAAACAAAATTACTAGTGTTACTAGCCAAACTCCCTAGTTTTATAAGGGCCTAACCTAATCCCCAGGTTAACTGAGAAATGCAGCCCAGGGAAATTACACAATTCAACAGGTGCACATCTCCAACATAATTACATGCTTTCTGTATTTTTATCTGTCAAATAAATGTCCTGCCAAAATGTTCAACAATGACGTTTTAATAGTCTTCACAAACTCATCAGAATGCCAAGGTGGTGATACTGTCAGTGAAATTCTGTGAGATTTACATTAGGACATTAGGCTGGTAGCACGTAGATCTTGGTGAGGTCTTGAACAATGATGAGAAACATAAAGCCTTGAAATATAGTGAGCAAAACTGAACCAAACACTGACACAATTAAAGTTAAAACTGGCTTCACACCAAGTTAATGTAAATTACTGGACTTGCTGCATGGACATTAACCAAATACTGATAATGGCAGGAACAGAAAATTGACACATTTCATTCCTGTGTGCTTTGTGACATGCCAAAGCACAAGGCAGTGTTCCCCTGTCCCTTTTTAGAGAGCTGGAGAGAGCACCATATGTGAAAAATGATGCCTCTGTACTAAGATATAGTAACACCTGTTAGGTTGGAATTGTATATATTATCACTCACGTGTATTCTTAAGTTGTATAACTTGTTTCATGAAGCAGTAGCA
>JABFEA020000039.1:5189902-5213806 GCA_019775915.2 Cyphomyrus plagiostoma
CTTGCAAGTAAAAAGCGCGTGTCTCATCCTTTGTGGGTCAGCAGTTTGGGGAAAGCCGATCACTTTCTCCAACACACCACAAATGTACTGCACCAGCTGCATACCAAGCTGTTGGAATTCATCCACTATTTGCCAGAAGGGGCAGGTAGGGCCATCAGCACCCGGTTGACCTCCTTCAGTCGTGTATCTAGAATCTCCGTTTCCAGCCTGAGTTCGGCTAGCTGTGTCTGTAGGTCAGAGATGTTCTGGTTCAGCTCCTCCTCCTTGCGGCGTGAGTTCGCTGTCTGCCTGCTGTATTCCAGAACCAGGCAGGCCCCACCGACCATGAAGATGATGGCCTCCCCCAGAAGCTCCGCCCCCAGGTCAGCTGCAGCCTCCTCATTTAGGGGTTTAATTGCAGCCCCACGGAATCCCATGATCCTCATCTTGGTCCTCATCTCGATCCAGTGATAAACTGCATGAAAAGTGATCTTTCTGTGAGTTCTATCAAAATACTTAATAAACAATGTCATCCAAATAGCTTTGACTACGTCTCACTCATTCTCTCTTCTTTTTATTCAAACGTTTATTTACTATAACTTCCACTGGACACTTACAAACAGAACACATTTTCGTTTATTTGGCAGACGCATTTATCCATAGCGTCGTACAATTGAGAAAGCAGGGACAGCCCCGGAACAACCTGGATACCGGCCTGACACATGGTCAAAATAAATAAAGCCACATGTAACATGAACTTAGAATCACCGTTAAACGACCAAAAGCTGCACGCTACCGTCAGATAACGACCAGTGTTAAAAAAAAAAGGCGTCTAAAATATGATGCTTCTGGGTAACTGTTAGACACTGGATATTACGGATTAGCATGTCTTATTTTTGCTTTCTCTTTTACGAACAGCAAATAGCACTTCCACTTCCCAGCTATGGTCAATGACAAATGGATAACGTCCCAAAAATCCCCCTGTAATATTATTTGTTGATTTACAGAGTAAACGCCAGCCCCTTAAACAGAGACGGCCTGCCAATTGGTGAAACTCAATGTCAACCAAATAAGAAAGGACCAATGAAAGAAAAAGCTTCAGTATCCAGAAATTTGATAGGTTCTAATTCAGAGAAGCTCGATCCTTATTGGCTTACGTACCCATTTCTGTTACAGTTCAATCCATAACTACCCCTAGGTTATTTTACAGGACATAACGTTATATCTAGTTTAAAAATTACGGCTTCACTTACGCTGTGCCGGAGGCAGACAGACATAATTCTTGAATAATTCGCTTCTTCGGGCCCCCGCTTTCATTCGGTTAGCGACCGGCTTACTCATCTGCCGCACGCCTAAATAAAGCAGCTTGGCGATAGGAAAAGCACCGACAACCATCTTGGCGGAAATACGGGGGGCGGGTTGAAGAGGGGGTTAAAAGCGAAACTGATGCCTAATTAATATTCATGATGTCTACTTAATAATGTATACTTTGATTCTATTTTCATTATAGTTTAACGGGGATGGTTATCACGTCCTACGGACCGAAACTGTCAGTGCTTTTAAAAATACATGACTGGTAGCTTTAGCTACAACTAGCTACATCCCCCATATGAATAACGCCTCAAACGAAAACTATTTCAGAATAAAACAAGTAGATGATTATAAGTAATCAGTCTTTAGAATAAAGACTTATAGAAAGACTTATAGAAACTGTGAACATTCCTATATTCTGATTAATAAAAATTTAAAAAACTATTTATAGCGTGTTGTTAAATTTTACAAAGCACTGCAACTTTCAGAGTATGCATTATAAATTAATGCCAATGTAGATAGAATGTCGTAAATGTCTGAATTTACCCGGAACACCTGCAGACGAATGTGTGAAGATATTCAAAGTTAATATGAGACCCGCCGCGGGAAGGGGGTCCGGAGGACATACCTGTGCCAGCAGTGTCAAGCAGGCACCTGGATCCAGTTACCGCGCAGTGGGCTGGACTGAATCGCATTAACAGTGAAGCCGAAGACGCCCTCGGCGCCTCCGTCAGGCACCAGCCTAACTCACTTCGCATAACTTGGAAAAAGGGTCAATCGGAGCGACATAAACTGGAGGGGATCGAGGATTTCCGATCGGGTAAGCCTGGAGTACTTTCTGCTTGAACATTGAGTCATTGTCCGGCTTGTACCTCCGAAGCTTGGATTAATCTCCGCGGAAAGAATGTGCTTTCATTTCGGGTTGTTTTTATAATATAAAATTACTTTTAGTTAAACGAGTAGCATATTCGATGTTAGCACAAAATGCCGAAGTCTCCGTACAAGTATGATTGTTTATAACACTTTTAATTAGCTGGGGTTTTTTTTTTAGCTCTACCACACTTTGGCGAGTGCCTGCAAGAAGGAGTCATAGAAGGAGGCTGGGAGGTATATAATGGAAATCAGATGTTTTCGTGGTTCGAATAAAAACGATTTTACTTGATGCGCTGGACAGGACAAAGAGGGGATTCAGTATTTATTCGTTGCTTTAGCTACGGACAGGACAAAGGCCGAAATAATGCTTTGTATAAGAATGTTATGTAGATGTAGAAATTGATGTATTTTGCGATTTTTTTTTTTTGCGAGCTGGCAGGCATCTTGATCTGTAAAACTACCATCCGAGTAGTCAGCACCATTAAGTATGTCTCCTACAGTTATTCTGTGCAGTAATCAAAACTGTGTATTTACGTACATTAATTAAAACTTCAATGTCAATTTAATGTCAACAAAAGTTACCCACATTGTGCTTTCAAGTCGCACAAAATACTGTATGGCAGCGGGGCATTGTGATACCATTGTTAATTATTATTATTATTATTATTATTATTATTGATCATACCTATCTAGAAATATCCAGACATGTATTGCTAGAGACTGCAGTAAGAACACAGGTTTATACAGCAGTCATCCATGGTCCATGGTGTTACAGCTGGAATGAGATTCTCTAGATTTTATATGTGCATGTTCAAGATTTAAGATTTTAATTTGTCACATGCACATATACGGATCTTAAGCTAGCCAGAATGCCAGCTTTATGTTTATATGTACGATATGTATTTTCCTATCATCACGTGAGTCTTTCCCAGCAGTAGAACTACTTTTGGTTGGCACCAGTCTGCAGAATATTTGAATTTCACTAGAAAAGCATGTTGCGTAATTGCAGATATTTGTTAAGATCAGGATTAAGCACACACTGGCTAAGTACCTATTGCGTATTGGTGTGCGTATGTTGCTTTGCTTGTCTAGGCTATATCGTTTCTCAGACATGCGCAGGATGCTCGCTGTTCACTTCCACGTCGGTCAGTGTGTTTTCTGTGCGGCTTTTATGTAGTTTCGTCCCCACAAGTGACGGTCACATTTCATGCTCTCATTGAGGGTTTGGGCCACCACTCACGGTTCTCCCATTCTTCTGTCTGCACACAGTCTCTTCTAACACGCCGTGCTTCATGCACGCGTCCTAGGATTTCCATTCATTGCATAGAGCCCCCGTCCCCGTCCTCAGCATCAGGCTGTGCGGACAGTTTGTGTGCAGGTGGAGCAGCAGGAGCGGCGCGTAACCAGGAAAGCAGCTATCAGCTGTGGGAGTTGCACTCGAGATACCGAGGGCTGTGATAAGTGTCTCGCTCAGTATAGGCCAGTTTATAGGGTGCCTGAAGCGGCTTCTCTCCAAACCAGCTGGTCCACATTACCTTGTTTACCGTGCTTAGACTTGCCTTGTAGCTCACTTTAACCTGTTCACCTGTCCCGCATCACAGCTTTCCAGAAATTCTGCACTGCATCCCTTGCAGTGGCACAGAAGAAAGGATGTGTGTTGAAATTGGTAGAGATCTGATGTGGGGTCCTGGTTACCCCCCACCATCTGCATTTGATGCCAGACCATTTTCTCCCCCTCATCCGCTGCATGTGTGAGCTTTTGGACCTTGCGCAGCCCTCGGTGGGGATAATAGACATGTTGTGTAACCGCTCTGGAATTCCAGACCTTCCCATTGTGAAGACTCGAGAGATTCCTCAATCACATGCTGTCGGAAAGCCGAGTGGCTTGGAAGGCGCCGGTGATTTATGGTGACAGGAGTGCTGTGGTTTCGAGAGGGCACGGTTTGGGGTGGGGGTGGGCTAGGAGTGCCGGACGGAGGGTGTGACCGGTGTGGGTGTGTGTGCAGATCTTAGTGCCTGAAATATGATTTGTGCAGGATGTGATCCCAGGAAGAGCTGTAACAATCTGCACTGATATGACAGTCGCAAAGAGATGGCATTTTAGTGTAATTACAATCCAATGTTTTGCTTTCTGATAGATAAGGTGTTTATTGGCTTGTTCATTAACTAGCAGCTGCATTTTTATCGTGCGCACCTGTTTGACTGGCTGATTGCACACCACCCAGAAGTTCCCTGACTAACCATGACACTGTCACCACATCCTCAGGTCTCTCCAGAGGACATGAGCATATGGTTTTTGAAAGAAGGGTGGTTTAACTATTACGAACAGACTGCAATAAATTTCAGCAGAATCCTTTTGTTGTTGCTCCATGAGTATAGTTAGAAGAACGAGGTGGGGCTTCCGGTGTTTTTCGTGCTGAGATGGTCCTTATTTCGGTTCATGGGCACTGACGTTGAGGGGTGTGTGTGTGTGTGTGTGTGTGGGTGTAGGGGGTCAGAGGTCACATTCGCAAGTCCTCACCCTCTTAATAATGGTTTAGGAAACCACCAGCCTAGAGTCAGAACCACATACTGGATTATTATTTTAACCGACAAAAAACAAAAGCATTTTGATAGCGTCTAAAGTTTTCTCTCTGGAGAGCGTTTGGGCGTGAAGATGCTGAAAGTACATCGAGGGACATCTGCCTGAGGCTGGAGTACACGGGCATTTTTCCCAGCCTCTGGTAGATGAAATGAAACCTTTGAGACAAGGTTATTTCCATGCTAAGCACCTTATCATTTGATAGGGGAGATTCCCGTGTTGATGCCAGTCGTTGCAGTGGTGTGGGCATTTTTGCCCAGCTAGTCATGACACAGGTCAAAAATAATCAGTGAAGAGCTCCAGGAAACCAGAGGGGGCGCTCTCTAGCTACACCATTCTGCATAAACAATGAGCGATAAAAGGAGTTCAGCATGGCCATGATGTGCATGGGCGAAGCTGGAAATACGAGAAGCAGATCTGTTAGTGGAATATGATGAGGATCACATGCTCCTATGCCATTCATGTCCTTTGATCTGCGTTGTGTCCACAGTCTTTAGCAGTCAAAGGAAATGTTTAAAGCTATTTATCTGAGTAGTAGGTTTATGTTTGCTCCTAACAAAAACACAATTTAACACTAGAACATAGTCAAATTAAGAATAACACAATACAAGCTACGAAGAGTTTCTTTTATTCTCTAAAACGTTACTGATACCTTCTTGGATAGCTAGAAGAACATCGATCCAGTCCCAAAACCTCCCCCAGCCGTTCCATATGTTTGTTACATTTTACATCCAGGGCACTTAATTAACTCATAAAATAATTTTAAAGAAGTCAATGATGTATTGATTAGCTGTACTTGCTGTGCTAGTGGTCAATACATGGGGGGGGGCAACACATGGGGTCTATTTGACCGTTGCTGCAAATATAGGGGCGATTATAGTAGAAGATTATTTAAACATCATTTCCCTTGACTGCCTAAGACTTCTGCACAGTACTGTAATTTACCGCATCCCTGCAGCCTTTTCGATTCAACAGTTTGCTGAACTACCACAGTGAGGGAGGGAGGTGTCCCTCAAACCCACAACCCCAATTTGCTTCATGTTCAAGCAGGGGTGGGTGAGAATTACGTTAGACAAGGTTTCAGTCAGTGCACCTGATTAGCGCCCATGATTCAGCGGGCTGCAGTATCGATTGGCTGGTGACTCCAAGGCATGGAGGTCAAAGCCTGTAGCGAGTAGCCAGGTGTGTTCTGGAATGTGCACTGCCTGTTCTGAAGTCAGTCTGCCCCCAGAAACAAGGTGTGTTCATCAGTTCAGTTTACATCGGACAGGGATTAGACCAGAAGGGAATTGGCAAATCCTGGAGTGAGAGGTGTGTATCTCAGCGGGCTAAGCCTCTGTGCCTGTGATCAGAAGGCCGCTGGTTCGAGCCTGGACCTCAGCAGAATAGTCACGTGTCAGCCCTTGAGCAATGCCCTTAATCCCTAACTCCTGGGGATGACCCTGAACTCTGACCCCAAGCTTGCTCTCGCCTCTATGTATGTCTCATGGAGAGCAAGATGGGGTAGGTAAAGAGAGAATTTCTCCACAGGGATTAATAAAGTGTCAGTATTCTATGCAATCCTCAAGGAAGGATATGTACTTTCTACATGTTACTGGTCGTAGACCTTTCCCTGTGGCTTTTCCATGGCTGACAGTGAACTTCCCTTGAGGTCGCGTACACAAAAAAAGCATTTAATTATACGCTGTGCCTAGGGAACAGAGAAGTGGCCGTCTCCATTCAGCTGCGAGCAGCTTCGAAGGGGAAGGTTGCTTAAGAGATCTCCTTGTTACTAGTGAATTGTTACCGATGTGTTCAGGCATGGAGTCAGACTCATTTTCAGACCTGGAGTTTCATGCCCGATTTTGTCTTTGCTCTGGGGAACTTTGATAAATGATCGTTGATAAAAGTCTTATTATTCTGATATATTTAATACTGACATTTTATATATACATATAATAACCAAAAATACTATATAATAAATACCAGTACTTTGTCAGTACTGTCTGGTATCTTTCTAACATTCATCGTTCAAGAAATTTCCAGTGATTAACGTGTGTGAGCCTGAGAAAAGCGTAGAATTTTAAAGTTGTAAAATTATTGTTTCTTACCAGCTCAATTTTAAACTTGTCAAATTATTTTGTTTACTGACACAACAGCTAAGTAGCTCACCAGGAATTCTCCCGAGTCTCCACATTGGCCACTCCGGGCCTGTATGTGCTCCTATTGGACGGTATCTCACTGCATACCCAATACCAGATCCCCATGCGTGCTCTTCATGGCTTCCTGGGGTTCCGTGGTTTCATTTGTCAGTGTAGGAGTGGCTGTGCCTATTCCCAACGTGGAGGAGCATCACCTACCCTCCATTTGGTGTTTTGTCCATCACAGACACTTTTCTTAATGATGTAGTTTGTCAAGGCCTAGTAAATGAAGCACAGATGTTCTGCTGGTGACTGTTCCTTTGCCTGGAAGTTTCTGAACTTCCACTGGGGGTCCCAGCAGTGTCAGTGCCAGTCAGATGTGCTCATAGTGTGTCTCATTGCTCTGCAACACCTGCTTTGCTTGCTGAATCACGAAGTTGTGCTCATTGCCCCAGAGCATCTCCTGACCTCTGACTGTGTTTCACTCACTTCCCTGGATCCAGTTGCCGGTGAAACTGTCACCCAGGCTGTCAATCAAAAGTGTTTTTTTTTTTATATTTACCCTCAGTTCTTACCTTTACAGGAGACTGCAGACGTTCTAAGAATAATATTGAGCCTCACGTGTTGACAGACTTTGTAAGCGCACTTCCTGCATATGGCTGACAGCTAGTCGTATGCGATTTAAAAAAAATGATTAAAATTTGGCAGGGCAAAGGTGTCTGAGCCTGCCTGAGCATGACAGAACATGACACTGGTTTGCTGTTGCAACAGAAATCTTTACAACGTGCACGCCGCTCCTTTTTTGCTCAAAGGGAAAGTAAACAATCGGTGGAGTTTAGAAACTAGAATATTTTCCAGTCCGAGGGTGAAAGGTCATGCTGTGGCGGACAGCAAATCCCCTGCCATGTTGCTGAGCCATGCTGGACGAGGCAAATAATATGCATGATTGCATGCGTTTTTTTTTCTCTCCACATGGTCCAAACATCGCAAAAAGAATCCAGAAGTGGAGCTTAACACCGAACAGAGTCAGAGGCCATGCATTCGCAAGTTGGATTTACCAGCATGATGTGTGAGTGTTCAGCCACCTGCTGCTTCCGGCAGTTAAGGTATGAAAAGTGGCTCGCTGTGTGACTGTTGCTGTGATTATGTGTCTGCAGTCCAGAGCATAAACGAAGACCTCAACGCATCCTTGGCCACAGCGGACGAGCTGTCCCGTGAGTTCAGCAGTCTGCTCCAGGAGTGCTCCCCTACCGTGGACTGTACTCGGGTATGTAGACCCCCCCCCGCCGACCCCTTCCCCTTATCTTCAGTGATACCTTATGCATCTAAATGCTTCCCAGTTGCCAATCGTGGTGCTGGTATGTGTCTCACCTTAGAGGTAACCTTGTTCTTGGTGGTCTTTCAGGAAAAATCTCTGTTCCCTGAAGAGATCCCCCAGAAGGCTTCAGAAACCAGCTGCTCTGTCACCTCCAGCTCCAAGTCCCAGTACACACCCGGCTCTCAATCCCAGTACACAACCAGCTCCCAGTACACACCCAGCTCTCAGTCCCAATACACAACAAGCTCCCAGTATTCATCCAGCTCTCAATCCCAGCATGAAACAAGCTCCCAGTATTCTCCCAGCCCTCAGTCCCAGTATACAACCAGCTCCCACTACATGCCTAGCTCCCAGTATACACCTGGCTCTCAGCCCCAGTACACAACCAGGTCCCAGTACACACCCAGCTTTAGCAGTCGCTCCGTGGATCTTGGACCTAGCAGTCCCTATGCTGCCCCATCTCCCAGCTTTCCCAGCAGGTTCTTCCCATCACAGGGTGGGTTCGCATCCCTTAATCGCCCCCTCACCGATTCCGGCTTCAGCAGCGATCACCTGAGCCTCCCAACCCTTTCGCCTAAATCTCAGCGGCGTATGTCCCCCACTCGTGTTCCCGCGTACTCCAGTGGTCCGATTCAAGTGCCACGCGGCCCTTCTGGCTACGTGGACGAGATCCCCCCCCTCGGGCCAAACCTCCCAGCCTACGAGCAGGCCCCCCGTATCACTGTGCAACCTCCCCCTGGGGCTGGACCTCCTTTTGAGGGCAGCGTCAGGAGAGACCGAAGCCCCTCCCCTCGCCAGTTCAACCCATCTGCCTCCAGCACTTTGCCTCGCAACTTCCTGTCCCCCCGGCTGGAAGGTGAGTCTGGGGGTGAGGCAGGGGAGGCTGATCTGAATGAGCTGTGCAGTCCCAGGATTCACACACCTGAGACTCCAAGCACTCACAAACCACCCTGTGTGTTTGTGTATGTGTGTGTCCAGGTATACCTTACTTTGTGGGGACCAAATGTCCCCACAATGTGATGAATACCTGTTTTGTTTGAGTTTTTACCCTATTTTATAAAAATCCATGACTGCAATCAAAAAACTAAAAATGCAAAGGTTACAGTTAGGGCAGGGTGGGGGTTAAGGTTGCCATAGCTAGAATTAGCATTTTTCCCATAGAAATGAATGAGTGAGCCCCAAAAAGATATGATCACACAACTGTGTGTGTGTGTGTGTGTGTGTCTGTCTGTCTGTCTGTCACCATGCCTGGCAATTTGCGTTTGTGTCTTTTCTCCCATTGGTCAGATGACATCATACCCAGACAAAAGAACCCCGCCCAGTGGAACGAGACGGATCTTGACGTCTCATACGAGCGGAAGCCACACCAAACCTACGACAGTGAGTCTAGTGGATGACGACATGTGATGTTTTAGCAGAACACACTGAATTTCGTCAGAAACCTGCTACTCAACATTTAATGTAGTACATACTGTATATATGCATGAGAACAGGATGCATTCCCTCAGACACACTGTAGTTGCCATCTTGCATATTACCTGACCTAGCTGTCAACCAGTGATGTAGCTTGACCCTGCGAAAATATACAAACTGATAAAAGCTATGAAATCAATGGGAAAAAAATACATATTCCTGTCAACTTTAACTGGGTGTTGTTTTCTACTTAAACTATTTGTACAAAGACATTACTTCCTCCTAAATCTTGACACAAATTTCTAAGCAAGCAATGTTCTTTATCTCTGGCTGCAGCTCCAGTGGCCTTGTGGGATAGCGTAGTGTTCATCGGTTGCACGCTTGGAATTTTGCAAAATGTAGTATGTCATCCGGGAACCATTAGCCTTCTGTCTCATCCATACTGACAATTCAAACATATTGCTCACATTAGCGTATTATATTTCACCTACTACATAGCAATCAAGTATGCAATTTCGGATGCGCCCTAACCATACTAATGCCATCCCAAGCCGACATCTGACCCTCTCGTTACAGAAGCCGATTGGCTTAGGCCATCAGTGCCAAACAACAGCTGGAGGGAGACCAACTTGGATGCCGCCCCTCCATCCAAAAAGGTGTGAGTTCGTGTTGTTGTGAACTGTTCCCAATGCTGTGCATTTTCTAAACAAACCTACCCTTGTTCGTCTTTACGCTCTTCAGCTCCCCTCCACCTACACGTCCCTCCCCCGCGGCATGTCGCTTTCGGGGACGCCCGATCGCCCTTCCCCTCTCCTCGCATCTCGCAGCACCTCAACCTACAATCCCCAGCCGATCATCTCTCGGATCTCCATTCCACCTGCTCTCAGCAAGCCTCGCCGCAGCCGCCCCATCCCTTTGTCCATCATCATGCGCCTCCAGAACCCGAATTACCCCATGCCATACAGCTCTTACCCACACGGAAAGGAGGGCCAGTACCAGCCTCCGCTGCCTCTCCCCCAGGACTACCTGCTTCTACCTGCTCCTCCCGAGCAGAGGCAGCCTGAAATCTACGGAGAAGGTAACCGTGTCAAGAAAGGACAGACCATACGCAGCGCCATTTTATGACAAATTCCCTTATAACTGGCTGTCTGCTTGTCTGTGTCTCCACAGTCCTCAATCCTGACGACGTTGACGCTGAACTGGAGAGACTGGAGCCCACGAAGACTCCGATGTCTCAGAATGGAACAGCCTCTGAGACAGGGGGGGAGAAGGCGGGAGAGACTGAGGCAGAAACCGTGCCCCGACCTCTTAGCCCCACGCGCCTGCAGCCCGTCGTGGCCCCAGAGACGGTGGAGATGTCTGAGATCTTCCGCATCCTCTCTGAGGTCCCCAGGGCGCTCAGGCGGAGGGGCTCGGACCAGGTTGCGCCCGTGGAGAAGCCCCCCACCCAGCCTGCCAGCCAGTACAAGCAAATCATCAAGAGGTTTCTGCGCAGGAAAGGAGATCAAAAGATGCAACTGAAGGGGGAGCTAGAGAGCGACTCAAATAGCTCCTCGGAGGATGAGGAGCAATCGATGACACCGCTGGCCCCAGTGTCGCCCCCACGGGACCTTGCAGGCCAGAAGGTAAAAGAAAAACAAGCACTTGTAGTGGTTCATTTCAGGTTTCTGAAAAGCGGTACAGTCTCTAATAACATCAATATGTGATTCGGTGGAACTGGCATCTCTCTATGCCACAGGGCCTGAACTCTATCCTGAGGCAGCGCAATCGGGAGCGTAAGACCCCCGGCCGCCGTGCCCGGCTCAGCCCACTGGTTCTCCTGCTGGACGGTGCCTTAGTCGGGGAGCTGGAGACCGTGCAGAAAGCCCTCCAGGAGGTAAGGACTCGCGTGGAGAAACATCCCGGCGCACAAAGCACCAGGAATGCTGTGTAACTGGCCCTTACGTTTGTGTCATGCAGATGACCGATCCCAGTCAGCCCAACGATGAGGGTATAACAGCGCTGCACAATGCCATCTGCGGGGGGCACTACCCCATTGTGGACCTCCTGGTCCGTAACGGCGCCAATGTCAGCGCCCCTGACAGCCATGGCTGGTAAATACATCTCCCATTAGGCACTTTGTATGGCAATCTTTACACCAACTGAATATAAAAGTATTAAATGACCCAGGTGTAAATGTCCAGATGTCCGCGTCCACTTTGTCTCACCTGTCCTCTCTCTGTTCTCCTGTACCCCTGGATAGGACCCCCCTGCACTGCGCTGCCTCCTGCAATGACCTACGCTTGTGTGAGTACCTAGTGAGGAACGGCGCTGCCGTGATGGCGGTCACGGAGAGCGACGGAGCCACCGCCTCCCAGAAGTGTGACCCTTTCGCAGTAGATTTCGAGGAGTGTGAAGGCTTCCTGAGAGGTGAGGGGCGCGGCACTGGCTCTGCGAGTGTCTCATGGAAGGCACCTCGAGCGCTGCGGACTGACGTTCCTACGCGTGTAATTTATCAGGCGTGGAGGACGCCATGGGGGTAGACAATAGCGGAGTGCTGTACGCTTTGTGGAGCTACCCGGCCCAGAACCCGGACGAGCTGAGCTTCCGTGAGGGGGACATGGTCACCATCCTGCAGAAGCCAGAGCAGGGTGACTGGTGGTGGGCTTCCCTCTGTGGGAGAGAGGGATTCGTCCCCAACAATTACTTCGGGGTAAGCGGTGTGGCCATCGTAAAGATGTCAACCCCCTGTGAAGAAAAGCAGGTGGGGAATATCAGCACAAGCGTGTTGCAGGCAGCTGTGTTAGTCCTACCATTGAGCACCCATTGGACCACCTAAAAACATTTAAATAATGTGGGCGGAGCTTATCCATTAAGTGGAAGGGCCAACAGTGGGGGCAGATCCATTGACCAGGGTATAGAGCAGGATGGAAAACTAGAAATAATGCAAAGAGATTTTTTAGTATATAGCCACGAAGTATTATATTGATAGTCATATATTAGTGATGATACTACCAGTAAATTTAGTATTATTATTAATAACAAATAACTAGAATCATGGCAGTTTTCTAATTTTTAATATTTTTTTCTCTTCAGCTGTTTCCAAAGGTTCGCAACAAGTCCTTGTGTTAGATTCTTCTCCCCTGGATGTTCTACAGAAACTTGGAGGATGTATGGCTGCCGTTTGGGAGGAACTGCACTGTATGCCAATGAGGCCATAATGATAGAGCCAGCAGGACATCCAGGGTCTTCTGTTTGACCGGAACAGGCCCATCGCCGCACACGACTAATCCCTGTGTGTGTCCAGAGCTTTGGGCTGTCTGTGTAATCTTTGATAACAGATTGCTCCTTGTAATACCTGCATCTTTGTTGTTTGTTGGGATTTCCATACACCCCAGATATCATGGGACTTGTGTTCTCCCACCTCTGGCCTTTATTGAGTCCTTGAGAAGCACTTTTATCTTTTTAAAGATACCGGACAATAAGAAAAATAAGGAAGCTCACCCTCTACACTTCGTCAGTGTGCATCAACTTAACATAACCGATGGTCGTGTTGTTTTTTTGAACAGTGCCTTTTTAAATAACCTGCAGCCAACAGTTTGCTGGAGTGCTTACTCAGTATTGACAGTGAGGGAACTGAGATGTTTTCCAACCTAAACTGAAAAGGAGCCTGGTGACTCAGTGAGGGCTGTGCCGTCACCCAAGGGCTCTGCGGCTAACAGAAGAGGCTTTATGGGGTTGTTGTTTCTTTGAGATCTAGAACTGCTTTGAGGGTTCTCTCTCCTCCCCTCCACCTGGACTTTTCAGTGGCAGGTTTCTGCAGTTATACTGGTAATACGTCACAAAACTGCAAGGATGCAGGACAGCGGCTCTCTCTCTCTGTCTGTTATTTGTATCTCCATGGGTCAGGGTCTATGCTTGTAACCTGAAAGTATTTAACCTGAATAGTGACAGTAAGACGTCCAACTGTATTAAAGCAGTGGGTAAAAATATTGTGTGTAGTTTTCGATGTAAAGGTCAGTTAAGCAATGAAACATTCATAGAGAATTTATGCATTGAGTGATGCCTTGTATTATGGATACACAAATCAACCAGTACTATGAGTTTTTATTTTCGTTTGGTTCTCGCTTGAATGTTAACTTCTTTTAAATCAAAAGATGCTTTTGTATTTTCTTTAGCATGTGAAATAGGAAAACAAACTGTCCCTGTCAAATTTTACCTACAGTGTATTGTGATAAGATGTACAGTATGTGTCCACTGGCTGCTTTATTGCCGTTAATGGTGACTTATATTTTTCTTCTGAATCGTAATGCTGTGCTGGTTTTTCACGGGGGGTAATTCGGGCTTCACCTGCACGTGCCAGCCAACTCGCGCGCAAAGGTGATTGTGCGTTACATCTGACGAGGGTTTCTGTCATGGAGACATTAGCGGAAAGCTAACTAGTGAAATGGGCATAATAATAAGTGATAAGGAACGGCAAAGATTGATGCCACCATGAAAAAAGACCGTCTCAATCTGTATTGCCTGAACGGAAGCTAATAAAGTTATTTAAGTGCCGCTGATAACTACTGAAGTCGTCTGTGGACGTGCGCGGACCTTATCGCGGGTGTTACGCATTTTCAGGTTATACTACACAAACAAAAAGGTCAGGGACACAGCGTTGGAAAGGGGTTCTTTCTAAGGTTAATTACACACAAAAAAACACAAAGAAGAGCAAAAGGGGTTATTTCATGGAGAAGGACTAAGGGATAAATACATCTATGCTCGCGAAACAACACAGAGCTGGTTGGTCGCGGCCCCAGCCTCACCTGCCCCCCTCCCACGGCTCCCAGTGCCCTTGCTCCGGGTTCTGCGGCGCCGGTACCGCCCCCTCCTTCAGTCCGCGTATAGCGGCTCGCTTCACTAAAACCTTACAGATACATTATACCGCTCGGCGTTGATCCTCTGCAATTTTATAGAGCTGAACGTGTTGTTTTTATTGTTGTTTTATGAAAGACGGAATTAGGTGCGGGAAAGGACACCCATTCAACCAGACACGGTATGAATCTGAGAAACCTATTAACCGGTCAATCCTATGACACACCGGGGCGTGTTACACGCGTTTTATTAATCATTTTAATAAAACAAAAGAAGACACCGTTAGAGGTAAACAGACTGCAAACGGCCTGTAGTTGGTACCACCCAGGCGTGATTGAGCTAATAATGCTCAGGCTTGTCTACCTGCAAGCAGGGGCGTGTTAGTTCTGGCAGGGGCTCGGCTAGAGATTTTGGGCCCCCAACCCAGTCCAATCCATTTATGTTACAATGTTTTAGCCCCCCCTCCCATCACTCAGGGTCCCTTGGAATCATGATAACTTTCACCCCCTTTAGGGTGCCCTTGGTTTCACTCAAAAAGTCACCTCGGGGCCAAGAGGGCATTGGGGGTCCTATTCAAATACGCCGTGGTGAACTGGCGAGTTTGTTGTTTCTTGAATACACCAATAGGTGACAGTGTTGAGCCAAGGTTGGTGCGCTCTGCATACAAACGTGCACACTAACACTAAATGTGTCATATTTCACATTTTGCAGTTGTTTCTTTTCAGTTGTGCCAAACATCAAAGGTTTTTATCTGCAGTTTCTTTTTTAAATTTATCTTTATTACTGTTTTTTCCATTAAAAAAATCACAAAATACAAATACGGAAGAGAGAAGGAGAGAATAAAAAGAAAGAAAAAACCAAACCAACACAGTCTGGATTGATAGCCACTACATATTTATCCTGTGATTTATCAGTATTTCAGTCCTCATCTAGTCGTTGAGAACATAAACACAGTCCATTTTCTCCATTTCTCCAGACCTGGGTCCTCTTGAATTCTTATTTTGTGAGTTAATTGCTCACTTGTACATATTCCATCCACTATTTCAAACCATTCACCTTGCGTTGGTGGGTCTGGCTAATACCATCTCTTTGTCATAGTCTTTTTACTGGCTGCTAACAGTATTTTTAACAAATATTTATCATCCCTTGACACAATATTCCCTGTCATATCGCTGAAATACATCACCGTACACGATCTAGGTATATGGTAACCCAGTACTTTAAAAACAGTCGAGTGGACATTCTCCCAGAACTGTACAAAAGCAGGACAGAGCCAAAAAGCATGATAATGGTTTACATTTATTGCTCCACATTGTCTCCAACATGGTTGTGCTACCTGTAGAATTTTACTCCTAAATTTGGGGGTGATAAAAATCTTGAGTTTTTCCAACAATATTCTTCCTGTAGTTTCTTAATTTTATCCATTTGGTAACATGTCGTATATGATGCAGTGGGGTGGCAGAGTGGCCCAGCATGCAGCGTTTTTGCTTCGCGTCTTTCGGGTGGGCGGTTTGAATTTTGCCTTGGCTCTGTGTGTGTAGAGTTTGCATGTTCTCATGTGAAGCAGGTTTTCCTCCCATAGCACAAAGACATGCAGTTAGGCTAATGGTGTGTGTGACTGTTTGTGTATATGCATTATGCACCCCGCGATGGACTGGCACCCCATACAGCAGGGCTATTCAATTCAGGCCCTCAATTCCATATCCAGGCCTTGTTTTCAGTACTCCCAGGTAGTTAGTTTAATAATTACTGATTCTGATTGGTCAGAGGCTTCACACCTGGCTCACAGGTGAAGGAAGGCTGGAAAACCAGCAGGGCTCGGCCCTTGAGGACCGTGAGTTGAATAGCCCTGCCATACAGGATGTACCCCAGCCTTGTGTCCTGCGCTGAGTGGCATGGTCTCCAGGCTCCACCTTGTGAACCTGACCAGGATAGGTCATGAGAACATGGATGGATCTCTCATGTGTATTGATTTAAAACATTTACACAGGAACTTATTGCAGATTGCCATGTGATTTCTGAGTGCCCATGTCTTCTATACATTTATGTGTACAAACTGCGGTTCCAGGCTGCTAAATTACAAAAGCACCATGAAATAACACAAACACACACAAAAAGCCCAAACACTCACTACTCACCTACCCGCCCCAATGCACTTTCTCCCCCCTTTGCTGTGGTGATGCCGCTTCTATCAGTGATTGTGCTGAGCAGAGATTCTGGCCCAGCATCTCATTTGACGGCTCATTGAAACCCTGTTATTTCGGAGACGGGAATAAATGAATAGCTATTGAGGCGAAGCGGCTGCCAAGCTCACGCTGGCCTTCCCTGCCTTCCTGCTGCCTTTTTATCTCCCTCTTGTCTCCTTGCCACCACCTGCATAAACCCAAGGAAAGGAGTGCATTATCGGTATTTAAGACTTTAACAACATCAACAAACAACAGCTTGTCTCACTTGGAAGGGATGGCCTCTTTTCAGTGTAAGCAAATGAAATTAAATCTGTCATCATATGGCTTTTTAGAGTCTGCGTACTTTACTTTGGGGGGAGGGGCGGGGGGTTGGGTTGAGCAATCTGTGATGAAGTAAGGCTGAGAGGCCGGTAGGACTTGAATCAAAAATAAATGTGTGTGGATGGGGAATCCAAGTGACTCAGCAAAGCCAATCACTGCAGATTCCGCCTACTGTGTCAGAGTAGGACCAATCACAGAGCTAGAGAAGGGTTCATTTTTATCACAGTAAGAGGGAAGTTAAGTGTACTGTAGGGCAGGGGACTGGACCACCATTCCTGTTAGAGCCCACAGGCTCTAACCGCACAGCTCACTGACAGCCGCAGACAATCTGTTGTGTCAGGTCAGTGGAAGGGAAATCTTTCCCCAAATGTGATTTTACAGAAGAGCAGCGTTTTTTTATTAACAGGCAGAACAACAATCATGTAAACAAACTGTTCGTTGTGGTGTTAAGAAATAACTCTTACTCCGTTTTTGCCAGTGTGGTGTACCCAGATGTTCTCTAGCTGGTAATGCTACAGAACTCCGCTAATGGGAGTCGACATGAGAAGAGAAATAAGCAAATAAAGAGGCTTCCCCTTCTTCCTCTCCTGTGTAGCCTCCCCGGCTTTGCTCTCATTCACAGTAATGAATAATTGAGGGGCCATTTCTACCCTGTTTCTCTGGTGTTTCCCGCCTGGCTGCCTTCTCTACTTGCCTTCATAAATCACATAGGCCTTTAGGATAAAACGCCCACTGTCCCAGGTCAGGGCTGGCCAAGGGCAAGCCAGAACAACTCACCCCCTGCCCCTTTGTGAGATCCTTAGTTCCCTCCACTCCTTAGTCACATAACCCTTATTCACTTGTGTATCTTAACATCAGTTTTGAATCCAAAGAAATATGAACACAAACCAGTTCCGCGGCTCTATGCAACTCAAAAATGACTGACTATCAGGCCCCCACACCCCCATCTGCCGGGAGCACCATTCCGCCCCAGCCTCCTCTTCCTCCGCGGCTTTCTCGTGCCAGAGCAAAGTTAGCGCTGCAGAGGACACGTCAGCATTCCCCCACCCACAGATGCTCACCCCAACAGCCTACCCTAACTCTCCTCCTCGAGAAGCACAGTTCAGGACAGCACAAAAATGCACGTATATTTATATGTGTTTGTGGAGGAGGGTTGGATTGCATGGAAAATGGCCCTCTCAATTCACTTTCCCCCTCTGCCATTAATCTGCTGAGTCTCCCTGCTTCCCTTTCTTTCTCTCATCCTCCCCCTTTCTTTCTCTTTTTCTATCCCCCGCTTTGTCTTTTCTTCCCCAAGTCCTCCAGAGACATACCTAACGGCAATTATTCTTAATCAACCTCCATTAATACACCATCACCCCTCGACCTCTCCATGCTTCTGGTTATTTAATCACTTTAATTTCCAGAAAAAATAAATAGATAACTATCAGTTTCTCTTCGTCCTGTCATATAGTGGCTTGGGGGGTGGTGAGGCTCAGCTTGTGGCCGTAACCCCTTTAAATGGCTGCTTCAGCACTTTTGTGAGTTAATTGCTTGCATGTCTTTAAAGGAATTGGATTCTTGGGGGGAAAAAAACCCCTGGATTCATGTCAATGTGAGCGGTGCAAGCTGCAGGTTTTGGAGTCTGTTGGTCCATGTTTTTCTCCTGTTTACTAATCCGTTGCGCTGCCTATAGTGCTGTCCTCATGTCTTGATTTTTACCCTGAAATCCTTGTGGCCGAAAAACCATCGTGCGTGTGCTACACACTGCCTAAGTCCATGCCACAATAGTGCCTACAAATGTTACATTCAGTGCAAACTCACTGAATATGCCTCATTATGCACACTGCCCTGTAGCTCCATGCTACATGTCCTTTATAATCATTGGTTTGACTCCACCGGCAATGGCAGCATTCTTTGTCCCTTTATCCCATTTTTACAGTGAGGCAGGAGCACCATACGCTTCCAGGAAGGAGGCTCACTGGCAAACATCTGGCACGAAGGAGGTGCTAATGGGCTGTCACAAGTGTCTAATGAGTTGGCCTAATTAAGGAGCAATCCAGGATGTTGCAGGCGTCTGACTCATCCTGTACTCTACATTTAACTGGGGCACCTGGCAGCTCAGTGTAGGGGAAACAACCACAGTTGGGTTTGCTGGGATTATTTAATAAACAAGCCATTTTCTGTGGCCGTGGTTCCGCTTCATCGCCTGGGGAGGCAAACACATCGCTTTGTGGACCTACCACCTTCACTGCTCACCCATCTTCTCGCCCTTCCAGGTGCATCTCCTTCCAGAGTGTCTCCTACTCACCCTGATTCCTCTGTCAGTCCTCCTTCTCCTTTAGCCGCGCCTAAAAGGGAACTCCCTTTCTTTGTGGTTTTGTCACCCTGGAGGATCCATCAAGCAGACATCATCCACCTTTTGTTTCCGAGTCCGTGTCCTGGGCCACAGAAGCACCATAATGAATATGTATCACAAATATGGAAGCCATTTCTGTCACGAATCAATACTGTCATTCCAGCTTATGTGACAGAAGATTGTGACTTTTGTACCTCTCTTGAAAGACATGGAGATGTAAAGTTGCCTTGGTCTATTTCTATACTTTAATGCCTCCTGAAAACAGAATAAGGCAGGCAGACCACCTGGATCATGGTAGGCAGACCCAGCTGTTTCAAAACTGAAAAACTTGACAATGTACAGCCAGTTAGACTATAGGAGTAAGACTGTATTGACTGACCCAGTAGATGTACCAGCACAGGTGATGTGTGCCTGCATGTATGACACATGTGTCACTAGACAACCACAGAGAAGGACAGATGAGTCAGGCCATGCTGGATAGTTCGGGCAGTTTGTGGACTCAAAGTATGTGAGCGAGCGTAATGGCCAACTGTTCATTTCCAAGAACGGCCTCTCTGATGTCCTGAGGAGCATTCGGATGTAGCCTTGAACTGGCATATGACGGAACTAGATGTCAGACTGACGATTCTGTTAGTCAGGGAATTTACTTGGAAATGTTGCAAGCACCATGGGCAGAACAGAGATGGCAAGAGTCTTTGAAACTACCTTTTCGGTAAACTCACTGACTGTATACAATAACCCCATTCATTATCAGCCCCCGAGGGTTGTTTCTCTCCTTAAGGTTTAGTTTTAAATTTCCAGTTAGCTACCCATGATGTGTATTGACATTGTTTCGGTACTACCTGTTTCGTTTCAGTATTTGTTAGTGTTAAGAACTGTGATGATAATTCTGAAAAAAATATGTCCGTACTTGTGTGCAATACCATATTTCTGTGTGTCCCCAGTGTTGCATCTCCAACCCCGAGTGAGTACTTAATCCCCGATTAACTCTTGACTCTGTAATCCACTTTGAAAGAGTGTAGTAAAGTCGTTAGCATGAGGAGTTCTGGGTGTTTCTCCTGTGCTGCTGCAGCCTATCCGCTTCATCGCTCACCCCGGTCTCCCTGGATGAAATTTGGCACCTCCTGATCCCAGCAAGCCAGCTCAGGGTTGTGCACGATGTTGATTCAAATTTTACAAAGCCAGAATTTTGCTGCTCAGTGGCTGATGGCCGTATTCTGATCGGACCTTTACATATTTGCTCACCATGTCACCGTTTGAAAGTGATTATTGATTAAGGTACATCTTGTGCTGGCAGGCCCACATTGTGGTGAACATCCTGATAGGATCACGTACCAGAATTGTTGGGGCAAGCTGGATACCTTGGGCGTCCAAGGATTTATAAATCAGATGGGGAGACATTTTAGAAGGGTAAGCAGAGGTGTCATTATAAATTCTAGGCCCCATGACAAAATTTCTCCTTCCCGAATTTATGTATAATTTCATGTATTCTGGGCCCCCTGTAGAGTGCTGGGTGCCCTGAATCTGCCAGGGTACGATGCCCTTGAGTATGTGTCAGTGTCAGAATCCCATGGAATGGCCACTACTACCGTGACTGGTGCTTCACTGCTCCCGTGCATTTGGCCCCTGCGCCACCATTCCGGAGGTGCCCCCATGTTAGTCCTCTCCCCACCACCTTCATCACATCTCCTCCCTTCCTCCCTCCCTCTCTCCAGATCCAGCCTCCCGGGTGTATCGATCCGTGCTTGTCAGCGGGCTGGATAGAGACGGACAAATGGAGGCAAAGAAAGACAAACGCAACTCAGCCAGCTGGAAAAAAAAGAGATGGGGGTGGACACAGCTGGATAAAGGGGACGAGAGACAAAGGAGGGGCATGGAGAATGGATACATGAGCAAGAACAACAGTCACGCCTGAGAAAAACTCTGCTGCCCCACGGTGACTGTCGTCGCTCCCATAGTGTCTGTTAAACACTCATTCTACAGCCTGCATCCCTGCTGGTATGTGTGTTGTGGGCCACGAAATGTCCCCACAAAGACATTCTATCATGGAGAAGGAGAAAGGGGCTGGTGAAACTGAAGACCTACAGCACTGCCTCTGTTTGTTATTAGGTATGAGTCGGCAAGCAGGAAGTAACTGGGTCACACGGGTCGTGTGGAGACGAGGGGCTTAAGAGCACGCTGCCTGGACACCATGAACGCAATCAGGAGAGTGTCCACATGCACAAGCACCACCCCCCTCCGTGCAGGTAATATGTCTGGGGGACAGCTTGCTGCTCAGAGAGGATGCAGGCCAGATGCAGAGCATGACTGCGGCGTATGTCGTCGGCACATGTCATAGGGCGGCTAACCTGGTGAGTGAAGGGAGCCTTCGAATCCTGGAATCTAACAGGACTTAGGACCGCGTGGACGAGTAGCAGGAGAGCGACACAAGCGAGAAAAGGGAAGAGAGAGAGAGAGAGGTAGGGGACTGTGGGGGTAGGAGAGGCTGGGGATAAAGGCGCATGCTAGAGTAGCACCGCTGCATACTTCAAAAGTCGTCGAAAAGTGGGTCCTTACAGGATAGACTGAAGCCAGCAGTGCTGATGTATATAGTCAGCTTTGACTGGATCATGCAGCTACACCATGCCTAACACCTAGACCCTGTGAGGAGGAAGAAAAGAGGGGGGAGGAGAGAAGAATTTCAGAAGTGCCTGCATCAGTAGATCATGCAGCCTGCATCTGTACATGTGCATGATCAATGTGAGAATGTGCGTAAGGCTCCCAGCATGGGATGTGGAGTTGTACTGACGAGCATAGTCACCCTGCACCACTGAACCGGAGGTCAAGGGACATTCCGTCTGAACCGCGGCTCCCTTCGCAAACGCCACCGCTGGGCAGCCATTGGACAGTTCACATTGGGAGGCTGGGCTCTACCCCCCCCCCCTTCCCATCCCATCCCACACTCGCTGACCAGACTCAATCAGATTTAGACTCCAAAGAGCACAGGTAGGTCTTCACTGGTTTATGTTCTAGCTGGATTCCTTTGCTGTCATCCTTGGTATTTTTAACATTCAGCTTTAGCCCTTTTGCAGACAGATGTAGCTGCTGAGATGAAATTGCAAAGGATTAATTCATTTCCATCACAGCGTAAGGTACAATCATGCAATCAGGTCAGTATTTCTAGGTAATACTGATTGAATAATTTACTGGTCAGCGCATAGGAAACGGAAGCGATTCAGGAAGCGTTTTGTTTTGGACTTTGTAATATTCGGGAATGAGTATGTGGCCGCTATTGTCTAGGGACTCTGTGTTTCGCTGAGTTGAATTAGGAGGGAATGCTGACATGGTTGATTCCCGCTCAGAGATGAATAGACTGAAATGGATGATAATGTCACCATCTCTGCTGGGACCCATTGTTTGCATGAAATTCACGGTCCTTTCTGCAGGCAGGAGGATTTGCTCTGTAAAATTGGGCTGGCGGAGCTGTGGTGTTAGCTTGTGGTCTTTCTTGAGCTCAAACAGCTTTGGATTTCGCTCCTATAGTGGTCGTCAAAGGCGTGAGAATTGTGTTGCTTGAATATTCTCGACACAGCTTGGGTAAGCGGTCTTCCGCAGAGGGATATTTAAGCGTACGCAGATACGAGTCCCAAGTAACAGCAGACCGGCAGCCACACACAACCTGAGGACAGCAAATACGCTTCCGCTGACAAAGCATGATCCTGATAGTGACTCTGCTGAGTGAGAGAGGGGAGCTCAGGACTGCGTGCTGATGGACTGCTGCTCGTGCGATGTGTCCTCTCGCTGGGGATGACTGCACTGTGCACCTGGCATAACTCAGGGATACACCCGCGCACGTGCGCACACACACACACACACACACACACACACACACACACACACACACACACACACACGCACGAGCAATGTGCCTCCCTCTACTGTCAGATGCTCGTCTGGCACCCTCTCACAAAGGGCTACATATAGCAGTCACGCACGCACACACACACACACACACACACAAACACACCATAGTCAAATGGCCCATTACGTGGGGGCTGACTTTTGCACTCAGCCTCGTGGGGGGAGTTACAAGCTCATGGGAAGGACGCAGAGGAGAATGCACTGCACCATAAGGTAGAAGAAATGAATCACCTGCAATTGGGTCAGACTGGAATCTCAAAGCATTTTATATTGAGGGTTTGAATTGCTTTCTTCTCCAAAAACACACACGCACATACTCACTCTGCGTGACAGAACTGTGGGATTACATTTTATAAAGCTCCAGTTTCTTTCATGTACATACCCCCCCCCCCCCCCCCCCATTTAAAAAAAAAAAAAAAGATTCTTGTCTTCAGAGCAAGAAGTGCATTAAAATGTCATGCAGATATGTGTAAGTGCACTCAATCTGCATCCCAGAGGGCAGATAGCGCCCCCATCTGGACCAGAGTGGAGAAAAGGCCTTCTTCTGTGTGCCAGCAGATGACACAAAGCGGAGCGGAGGCTGGGATCAGCAGCTGCTACCTCAGCTTTGGTGCGGCGGGCCCGCGCCCCCGCCCCCCCCCCCGCGCGGCGCGGGCGGGGGCCGCCCCCGGCGCGCCCCGGGGGCGGCGGCGGGGGGGGGGGCGGCGGGGGGGGGGGAGGGGGGGGGG
>JABFEA020000039.1:5219405-5243717 GCA_019775915.2 Cyphomyrus plagiostoma
AAGTCAGGTTTACCTGAAAAGACCAGGGGCTAAGTCGGGTTTACCCGAAAAGACCAGGGGTTAAGTTATGTTTACCCGAAAAGGAGGGGTGGGGTTGATGAAGGAGCTGAGCTGCAGCTGGCGGAGGGGGGCAAGCAGAGGCCGCATGGACTTGGTGGTGTGACTAAAAGTGGAGGCAGCTGGCATACTGGCAAAGGAAGCAGCCGTCCCTGTTGCAGTTAAATACTTTGCTCCGAGCCATAAATACCAATGACGAGGGAATGTAAAAAAAATACATGAAACCCCAACACTCGGAGACTTCAGTCTCTCACCTCATTTCATCCCCATTACTACATCAGAATCAGTTTGAACAGCAAAGGGTTAAACCCTGCGCCAATTTAGGGTGCTGTGCCTTTGAAGGGGGTACTTAACATCCTGTACACCCTCGTGCAAATTAATTGAAATAAGTTTGACATATCAACATTTCAATATAGAATATATTCCCACCTCCTGGGTTTTTTTGTAGCATTTGGATGTGATTTGGCATTGAATCCAATGATTTTGAGAGTTTTCGATTATCTTGGTGTTCCGGTACCATACTTGAATTAATGCCTGAACAAGCTTTTCTTTTGTGAGACCAAAAAAGTCCATTCCACAAAGGTGCTGCTTGCAGATTGACCACAGATTCTCTATAGGGTTTAAATCCAGAGAGTTTGCAAGCTAGTCAAATGCCTTGATTGTTGATGAAATTCCTCCCCCATCAACATATGGCACAGGGCCAGATCATGCTGAAAGACGCCCGACCCTTCAGGAAATGTAACAGTAATGAAATTTCCTACATATGATGAGGTAACCGCAACACTTTGAAAAAGTGACTAATGAACACATATTGTTTTCCGGAATGAAACTGAAAATTGTGAAAAAAATCACTACTTGTTTCAATTAATTTGCACAAGGGTGTGTGTGTTACGTCTAATGAATGCCAAGATACTAATCATGGTTAATTATTTGGTAATGATTGATTAATTGAAAATAAATATCCACTGTGTTTTGCATTTCCTGATCTACAGAAGGATGTTCTACAGTAATCTGTATCTGTGCAAATTAGGGTCATTTATTGTGTGTGTTTTATTTGGATTAATTATGCCTGCAGTTTGGTTTGCACATGTGAATTTTTCTGCAGTTAAACAGCTTCCGGCAAGGTGAGAAGCAGTGTCTCACCCTTCCCAGGTCCCCATGTGGGGGGTAACGATGCTGGGTTATTTTTTGCTACAGTTTTACCCACAATGTTGAGCGTGTGCAGAGCATAGACAGGTTAGCGCACATTTTCAGCGCGTTGTGTCGGAAAGAGAACCTGGGAGGAAAGAAAGCTGACTGCAGACAACATGAAACTCACCCTGGTCAAGAACATACAAGTCACAGCACTCATCTGGTGCTCTTCTGATTAACAGTATCATATTCAGCGGATGTTTTTATGTAAAGCAACTTAAAATTGAGAGCAGGGGCAGCCAGTCCCTTGAAGCAATGGGGATTAATGGCCTTGCTCAAGGGCCCAGTGGTGAGATCACTCTGCTGACCAAGGGATTTGAACCAATGACCTTCTGAACATTAGCACACTGTCCTAACCCACTGAGCCACACACCACCCCCTATAAATAAAGATGAGGGCAATGACAAGAGTGTGGGAGAGTCTCATGGTCATGGCTGGCCTCCTGACTGCCCAGCAAGGCACCCCCTACCCAGAGGTGCAAACTGTAGACAGAGATAAGTCACAAAAACAGCAATGACCCTGTGCAAACGCCCATTTGAACACAAGGACTTACCCACCATTATGCCGTGAAATTCATTTGTACACAACAAATTGTGTTCACTGCAGAGCTTTTATCTTAATGCCCTGGAAGAGTGATACTTCTGTAGGGGTCCCTCAGAACTGGTCGTGACTGGACAGCGGATGGTGATTGGCCAGTGGGCAGCATGTGGGGCTAATGTGTAGTGTGATTGGTGTATCTTGCTTCAGTGTGTGTTGGGTGCTACTCAGAGACATATGAAGCAGGAGATTGCACAGACACCACTGTGCATCACGCCAGCCCCTAACAGCTCTGCGGCTGCCGGGTCTTCACTGTGCGGCGTGTACCAGGTTCCCAGGAGCTAATTTGTTTTGATTCAGTCTAGCATTTCCAAGGGGGAAACAGTTTATTCACTGCAATCAGAAAACGTCCACAAAAATACGAATCCCTTTTCCTTTAGCCCAGTGTTTCCCAGCTCAGTCTTTGGGGGCCCACAGTCTGTCCACGTTTTTGCTCCCTCCCAGTTCCCTACTGGAACAAAAATGCAGACTTTGTGTGGGTCCCTGAGGACTGGATTGGGAAACACTGCTTTGGGGAATTTATATACTGGATTTTACCAGACCAGTCCCCTGGCAGGAGAGCATGTAGATTTCTTGTAAGCACAGTGGCCAGATTATTGTGAAGGTGACTAGCGGCCGGCATCCCCTTCCTGCCACCACCCCCAGGACTCCTCCAGTGAGGACTACAGCGACACGGAGAGCCAGAGCAGCTTCTCCCTGATGATCCCGCAGGACCACCTGGGTCTCGCCTTCTTCTCCATGCTGTGCTGCTTCTGGCCCCTGGGGATCGCAGCCTTCTACCTTTCCCAGAAGGTAATGAGGTGTACAAGGGGGCAAACAACTGGGGGGGGGGCTTCAGTCTCCACAGGGGTTGTCACTGATGCCGAGGTGAGAAAGGCCTCAGCAGGAGAGGACAATGCTGCAAAAGATACAAAACTGCAAGACCCACGACAGGGTGATAATTAGCTTCCTGCTAAAATCACTTTATCGAACCAGTGTGGCCATATTCCCCCTGTTGGTAAAACACTATCCTCCCCTTGATTACGGTAAGCAATGAAATGATCAGTGTGCACAGAACTATGCGACAGCTGATAATTTAGGATATCAATCGGTATGGAATTATAGACTATATTTTATAAGGGATTACAGGGATGTTCACTGGATTATGGCCAGAGCATTGGAATGGTCCAAGATACATAATGAAAAATGGCTTCCCATGTGACAGGTCTGGACCAATCAGAGATGAGTCCCTCACTTATCCATCAAGGACAAAGGCAGGCCCAGTGGTTCAGTGAGAGACAGAACTGGTTCTCTCTCTCCCTTGTTCAGAAATGTAGCTTCGTTGTGTAGACCTCAGTCACATGATCACTTATAATCACAGCAATATGAACAGATGGCTTTCGCCTCCTTTCTGCTTGTCCTTTGTGTGTATCCTGTATTCATCGCAGTGGCTGTTTAAACACCAGCAATCTTTGTTGAGGTTTAATTGGAAAACTCTTGAGTGAAAAAATAGGAGAATTATCAACAATGGGCGAGGTGAAAAAAGTGGTAAAAGGAAAAAGTAATAGGAGGAAGTACAGGGCAGAAGATAGCTGGGGCTGAGTAAAGATGTCATGGATAAGAGAACATACCAGAATCCAGTAGTAAAATTTCTGGTCTTAAATAGGGTTCACAATACTGCTACCTAGTGGTCAATGTTGTGGAGCGTAACAAGGTTGGCTCCCAGTAAATGTCCTCATGGTCACATTTCCTCTGTTCCTGCCCACAGACCAACAAGGCAGCCGCTCAGGGGGACTTCCAGGCAGCCAGCTCCGCCTCCCGCCAAGCACTTTGGCTTTCTGTGCTGGCCATCATCTTCGGCATCCTGACATACATATGTGCTGTCACCGCCCTCATCTCCTACCTGTCTGGGAAGCCACCTTAGAGACCACTTACCCCCTTTCCCCATCCCGGCTCACCCCCCACACTCCCAGCCTGGCACTTCCTTTAATAACCCCCCCCCCCCCCCCGAATATACCTGGTTAGAGTATGACAGATTTGAACCTGGGGAGCAAACAGAAGAGCACTGATGCATGACGATTTGTGCTTCTGTTTTCAAAATTTCCACCCCGATAATCACTATGGACAGCAGCGTTTGCTAATACCACGGCGACCACGTGGCTGCCTGCCTGTGGGCTTGGCGAGGACGACAGTACGAAGTAATCGTTGAAGCGGGAACATGTCACAGTGATAGCATGTACCCCCCCCCCTCCTTACAAGAAGGCAGACACCCTAGAGTGATAAAAGCATGAGCATCCTAAAACCAACATGGATCTGTCAGCGGCACGCAGCATGAGAATCCGGACAAGCCGCCCCACGTAGCCAACCTGTGACAGTGTGACAAGGACACGAGGATGACAGGAAGCTGGCATAGCGAGGCTGCCAGCCAGGCTGGAGTGGCACAGGAGCCAGCCACTAATCTCCCAGCACTAGGATCATACATTAAGCAGTGCCAGTGAATGTCACGCTAATGATAAGCGCTTACTGGGATTAGAGAAACTGGAATCTAATTAAAAGCAGATTTCTTTGAGAGCAGGAGCTGAAGAGACGCGGGAAGCTTTCCTGCCTCTTGAATCTGAATGTTTAAACTTTGTGCTGTATGTGGGTTTCACTTGTGAAGGTCCTGACCTCCTTCGCGTCCATTCCTGAGTAATTTCTATCAACTGTAGAATCCAAATTGACTTTTTGCATAATAGCTTAATCACTGGGGGACAGGACCTTCTGTGCCCAGCTGCCTGAGCGAGGCCTGCGAGCGCCTGACCACATACTGACTCAAACGGCAGGGCTCGCGGTCAGCCGCCATCACCAGGTTGTCCGCGCCTCGTTCCACCAGCTCCCCTCTGAACTGTCACTTCAGGTATGTGGCTACGTGACTGGATTCCTGCCTGCGGTGGAGTTTGGAACCCGAGAAGCCCCACGAAGGGAGTAGCTGACGTGTCTGTGGGGACTGCGCCTCCCTCCTCTGCAGCTTAGGGCCACGATCGGGGTTTTTTTTTTTTTGTTTAACACTAAATTGTAAAATCTGTACCTAACATTTACAGCTCCAAGAGTTTTGATGCTTTATTTATACCCGTCTCTCCAGAGAAGATGTGTTTAGTGCTCAAGACTAGCATTGCTGTATTAACACTAAATGTTAGACACGCAATCGTGCAGGAATAAAGGTCAGTCAAATCCAGCAACTCTGCCTGATACCATCCTGAGGCCTCGGAGTCACACGAACACCTTACTGTCCTCAGGCACCCGACAGCGCTCTGTAACACATCTCTCTGGACAGAGACACCTGCTTGGAGGCCCACTACCGCTTCCCAGACACGCCCATTGTATGAGGGGACTCTTCATGTGATCACTCCTCTCCATGGGGACGACAGCCCAAGTCACACACCCTGCTGCATCCGAACTGGCGACGAGGCACATCCATCCTCACTGTGCCTCAGGATAAAGGCGTCTGACATACACACTTACAATTTCGCACTCACACTCAGACTGAAAAGAACAGACCCATCTACCTGCTCAAAAAAAAAGCATGTTAAAAAAAAATTAATAAAAAAGTACCTCGTAAAGATTGCAAATAGGAAAACTGTCAAGAACAAGGAACCCCTGTGTCCCACGTCGTCTCCGTGCGAAGGGATGACTGCAGCACTCTTATTCAGCATGGGATTTTATTAAAGAAAATGAAGAACAAGCACAGGCAGAGGGGCTGGAGAGGAAAATGAATCAGAGTGTCTTGGAGTACCGTCTTCGGACAGAGTCTCTGTAAAACTGAAAGATCTCCTCCGACGCCCTCCGGCTGAGAGCCACACACTGCTGCAGCTGCAGAAGGACACGGTACAGCATGAGATACTTGAGTAACCACACCGGTGACCTGACAGCAGAGCGCCGAAGGCCAGCTGGCGAACACGCGCGCACACACAGATCATGTATCTCTGTCGTTATGGGGACTCCTTACTTCTATGGCATAATCCTCATTCTAACTATAATAACCTTAACCCCTACCCAGCCCTAACCTTAAGTAACCAAACAAAACACTTTTTGGCATTTTTAGTTACATTACATTCACAGTGTATTGTGGGGACCTGAAAAATGTTGCCATGAGCTAAAAAGTAACAGGTTTTACTACATTTTTGGAACTCTTGTTCTCCACAAGCGAGCACGCACACACACACACACACACACACACACACACACACACACACACACACACACCGTACCTGAGCCATAGCCACCGAGCACTGGTCACATTTCTCATACAGCTTGTAAGAGAAGAGCTTCACTGTTTATAAAGATTGCAAAGCTTACAAACCTCATTAACTGAAAAAGATCCTCGGGTCGATGACATCATCACCCTGCGTTCTGCGCTGTCAATAGCAAAGGTCATCAAGGCTCGGCTTTCCTGGTGTGTAGATAAATAAAGAGACTAATGGCAACAATAATTTGTCTGTAAACACCCTAATACCTAACTGAAATATCATAGGCAATCAGTTAAAACGTATCCTGAGAGGACACCGTCACCCCGACCTCACCCAAAAGTGAATTACAACACCCTAAAGAGACACACCATGTTCATTTTACATGGGGAAGGAAATAACGTTCTGAATGAAAAACACCGGGTAAGACCCCAGCGAGAGGGGACTGAGGTTGGGCACCTTCTCTTGCTGTGAGGTGGGGTCCGTCACGATGTGGCCATCCCGGTCAATGGCGCACGTCACGCCACAAAACAGGCAGGACATAGGCAGCCCAGCGTCCATCAGGGCCATGCAGGCAGCGTTCAGGCAGCAGGACAGCAGCTGAGGACCCGATAAGGAAGCGCAAAGAGCGGAGGGGGGCTAATGGACAAGGAAGGGTGCGCAGCGAAGGGTAGCAGGAGCAGGTAGGAGTGTGTGTGCCGTGCCAGGGGCAGGAGGGAGCCAGGGCCGCTCCGCCACAGCACTAAGGATACTGAGCCGTCGTCATGGATGATCTGAAGAATGAGGGAGAGGGACGAGCGCGGATGGAGGGTAGACAGGAGGGCAGCTTCACAGGTCTGGCGGACGCAGTGCTCTTGTGCTCGCTCCTGCACACCTGAGACAAGGAGAGGGATGGCCAACAGAGCAAACATTATTACTCAACAACGGTCTAAGCGGCACTTACATAACCAGAGATTATGTAATTAAAAAAAGATACTAAACCTACTATATGGACAAAAGTACAGGGACACACAGGTTTACAAACATTTGGGAAAGAGTGGGGTGTTCTGAAGAACTCAATGAATTCAAGCGTGGGATCGTCAGAGGGGGCCACCTGTGCAATGAGTCAGCTAATGAAATTTCTTCCATGCTAGATAGGGAAGGCGGTTCACCTGGGGCCATAGTCATTACCGGTATGATTGTGCACTACGACATAGATTGCACTATACCGTTAATACACAACCCGTTTTATGTGCATTGTGTGAATTTTCTATTAAACACACTCCGACAGCGTGTCATGAAACTATCAAATTTAAAATAGAGATTTTGTGTAATTATACAAATTAAATATAACCCAGTTACACATATACATATACATACATATATGCATATAGACTTACATACACACACAGACATTTAAACATTTTATGCCCCCCTTACGGCTCTTTCTCCAAAGATACTAGATAAGCTGTAGGGTCTTTGCTCTCTCTGCTCTGAAATCCAAATGTCCGGGACATTGTATATAATCTGCGGGTGTCAGGAAGCCGCCATCAAGAAGCATAAGATGGTTTCATTAGTGTGTTTTTGTGATTCCCTGATAAAAATAGGCTCAAAGCTACCATGTGACCACAAAGCTGCAATATCAGGATCTTCTGGCTTGTTGCAAAATGAATGACACGAATTGAAGATAAATTCCATGTACATAAGATACTATCATCAAAATATTTTAATTACATAAAGGGGCAGGACATGCTACTCCTCCCAAAATTTAGAAAAAACACAATACCTTGATACAATATCTTCACCATGCAAAAGTGAGAAATGCGTTAACATATCGAGTCAAATCATCCACCCCTACTGCTAGATATTCACGGTCAATTGTATATGGTATTACTGCACACTGGAAGCTTTTGGGAATAATAACTCGGCCATGAAGACCACAGAGAGTAACAGCAGGGGTCGCTGAGTGTTGAGGCACATAGTACATAAGAGTCACCAACACTCAAAACTCCAAACTTCCTGGAGGAGGGATAATGGTGTGGGGTTGTTCTTCAGAGATTGAGCTAAAGCCCCTTAGTTCCAATGAAGGGAAATCTTAATGCTTCTCTGTTCCTGCATGAATGTGCCCCATTGCAGAAAACCAGGCCCCAAGACACATGGTTGGGTGAGTTTCTTGTGGAAGAACTTGACTGGCCCACAGAGATTCTTGACCTCAACCCCATGACACACCTTTCGGATGAACTATAATGGAGATTGTCAGGCCTTCATGTCCAACATCAGTGCCTGACCTCACAAATGCTCGTCTGGATCAATGGGCAAAAATTTCCACATTACAGTCCAAAATCTTGTGGAAAGCCTTCCCAGAAGAGTGCCAGCTGTTATAGTTGCAAAGTGGGGGACCAACAAAATATTAATGCCTATGGATTTAGAATGGGATGTCATAAAAGTTCAAGTGGGTGTAATGGCCAGATGTCCCACTACTTCTACCCATATAGTGTACGTGCATCAATTTAGAGGAAAGTATCAGACAAGGGGTAATAGTCATAAACGATCGGGTACACCACAACAGCGGTCCGTAAAGAGCGTAAGACTGACGTTCGGTATTTTAACTCAAAATCCTCCCAAGCCATTTTCACTGTTTGATGAACAAGCGTTCCACCTAGTGGTGACTGCGAGTGATTACAAGCCTCCATAACAAAGCATGCATATGAATGTCACACTTAAATATGCTCTAAAACTAGCTTAACACTTAAATATGCTCTAACTATAGCTGAAGCGGCCGCTCACCTGACAGCCCGACTTTAGGCTGGATCGTAACTTCCAGAGTCGCTCGATCATAGATCTCCTTGCTTATTTTCACTTCGGCTGGTCCATAAACACCCGCTAAAACGCTTGTATCTCCTGAACAACAGGTTTCGACACACAGAAGCATCGCACATCTGATGAGCACAGACCTTAGAAATACAAAATAATAGCCAGACAATTTCCGACAATTTTAACATTAAGAACGCATACCTACCTTTCATAAACTAAATGAAAACATTACTGAAATTACCAGGCAGTTATTGCCCATAAAAATAAATCAGGCAGACATACGGTACGGCACGTACCTTGAACAAAAGAAGAAGAGCCGTCGGGTCGGGACAGAAGACTCTGTTCGCAGCCAAATTTCCGTAAAGCTAAAACCGGGGACACTGCGGCATCCATCATGCTACCCACATGAGTGTTTGCTCCGTCGCGCATATATGACGTTTCAACGTTTCTGGTTTGTCATCATCTCAAGTCCCTCAAGTGGCATCATTTTCCGCAGCGTGGTATGCTGCAGCAGCAGAGTGTACTTCATCTCATGTTGTTGTTTATAGCGATCAGTGTTTTAAATAAGATGTCATTGCAATGGTTTATTTGCAGTTATGGGATGTAGCAAATGTTGTAAAATTGGGAATTACCGGTATGTTAATTAAAGATTTGCACACACACCAAGACACATTATCAGTGAGTTATGTCACCTGGGGTCATCGGGTATTTAAGTTCTTTCAGCATCATGCTTCCTCGGCCAGGCGACCGAGCCGGTTTGTGTCTAGGTAGCCTATAGGGTCCACGGATCGCCTCTTTTGATCCACAGCCATCTTGATGTTTACTCAGCGGCATCAGTGACATTCCTGATGGCTTGTCTGTTGTGCAGTACCCTGCCCTGCAAAGCGACTGGCCTGCAAATCCTCGGCAACTGACCTCAATGGGGGTAGTCTTCCATGTAGAATTCGGAATTACGTTAATTAAGGAAAAATATCGTGAAAGAATATATTTTAAGACATCGTTTTCAAAAAGCACGTACGCACATTAGTGATAAGCTTTCAGTAAACGTTTTCTTGTAATATGCATCGGTAACTGAACTGGTGCGCAGTATGTTAGGTGCGCAGGAGATGCGGCTGAACACAACGCTCCTTGTGTGTGAGCGTGCTCGCGCGCGCAGCGGTGTGCAGCGAAGATGGCGGCCATCGTGCGCTTTGGAAAGTTATGCAGAATTAAGATTCCTGCGATCAGTCAAAGTTCCAGCTTCAAAGCTTCCCCAACGTTTTTACTGTGCCGGACGTTCAGCATTTACGTGAGTGTCGATAAGTTTTGTTTTTTTTATCTAGCTCTTCCGCGTTTATGTCGGCGCGCCGTGTGTTTTATTAGGCGGCTGATTACCTTGTAGATAAATACTTGTCAAGAAGGCGAATTTCCGCATGCAGGTAAAGAATGTTTTTTGGGCAAGGTTCCCTGAAGATTAGGTAATACTTCGTTCATAACTCTTATTTACTCCTGAGAAGTTCGTGCTGGCTGAGAATTAGATAGATAGATAAGACGTTATTGATTCCACACTCGGGAAATTGACTTGTTGCAGCCAGTAAATTAAAAAAAAAAAATAGAAAAGAAAAAGACAAAGAAATACTGTAACAAATACAATAAATAATAAAATCAATGCACATAATTACACATATTGCACAGACCCAAAATACACATACATACAGATTGCACTGAGTGATGTAAATATAGTTGTATGCCTATGCAGTGGATATTGCACAATATACAGAATAGTGACATAGTTTATGAACTTTAGGTGACTGATGCTAGAAAATCTGATGGTAGATGGAATGAAGGACCTAAGGAATCGTTCCTTCTTGCATGTTGGATGCAGTAGTCTGTTGCTGAAGGAGCTTCAAAATGCCCTCACTGTGTCATGGAGGGGTTGAGAGGCACTGACCGTAATGGATGTAAATTTCCCAGCATCCTCCTCTCAGCCACCTCTTAGTGGAGTCTAAAGAGCAGCTCAGGACAGAGCCAGTGCTCCTGACCAGTTTGTTCTGTCCTTACCTGTCCCTTCCAGAGCTCCCGCTATAGCAGATGGTACCATAGTGTGGTAAAAGGTTCTTATTAGTGTCCTGCACACACCAAAGGACCTCAGTCTCCTCAGCAGGTGGAGATGGCTTTGCCCCTTTTTTGATATACATCCAATGATGGCTGTATCATCAGAGAGCTTCTGGAGGTGACAGCTATCCATGTTGTGTCTGAAGTCCGATGTGAACAGTGTGAAAAAGAAAGGGGAGAGCACTGTACCTTGCAGAGTCCCTTTGCTGCAGACTACTACATCCGACATGCAGTCGCGAGGTTCCACATACTGTGTTCTGTTAATGAGGTAATCGGTGATCCATGCAGCCAGATGGCAAAACATTCCAGCTCCCTTCAGCTTCTCCCTTAGCAGTGATGGCTGTATTGTGTCGAAATCACTTGAGAAGTCAAAGAAAATGATTCTCACAGTGCCCCCAGTGCTCTCCAGGTGAGAAAGGGACTGATGGAGCAGGAAGGTGATGGCGTCCTCCACGCCGATACCTGGAGCATTCCATTTGCCTTGTCGAATACAATTGAGTACAATCCTCTCCAGGCACTAAATCAGATGGGACGTCAAGACTACTGGCATTAAGTGACTGGGTTCCCTGAGGTACGCAGTCTTGGGGACAGGAACCACACAGGAGGTCTCCCACATGGTGGGGACTCTCTCCAGACTGAGGTTGAATATGTGCAGAATGACCCCGCGGAGCTGATCAGCACAGTCTCTGAGAACTCTGGACCTGATACCATCCGCCTCAGCTCATTCCTCACCTGATCTGCCATTATGGAGAGACTGACAGGGGAGGGGCTGAGTGGTGACTTCTGAACATTTAGGTGGGGGGTGGGTGGGGGTTGTGTTGATCCCCCCGATGCTGGGTGGAGGGATGGTGAGGTAGCCTGAGGAGGGTTTTCTTGGTGACAGTGGGGGACTGGGTTCTGGAGGGTGAATCCTGATGACTTAGTGGGGGCAGCATCAAATCTGTTTGATTCAGATTCAGTTTGTTCGCCCACTCCCTGTCACCGGGTTCTGGACCCCATCCACTGACGTTACCATGGCCTGAAATTTTTTTCAGACCCTTCCAGACCCCTCTTGCGTTGTTCCCCTGAAGACGCCCCTCCAGCTTCCTCCTGTAGGTGTCCTTTCCCTTCCTCATGCTAACTGCTAGCGGCTCTATGTCAGGAGCGTGCAGCGTTGCTCTCACACACAAAAGTGACACGGCTCGCATCAGCCGTCGTTCATAAACATCGCGGTCCCTCCACCTTGTTACTTACCGCTGTCCTTCACACTCCTAGCCACACTTGCACGTTGGGAACCGTCCGGCGTCACATGTGAGTCTGGAGAGAGTTCGTTCAGCCACGTTTCCGAGAAGCACCTAATGTTGCACTCCTGATATGCCCCCTGCAGTCTGGTTAGAGAGAGACCCCACGTTCGCCATGATAGATGGTTTGCGTCGCCGCCTCTCCTCCCTGCGCCTCAGTCCAGCTCTGCAGCCCCTTCCTCTTTCTCCGTATTTCCACAGGGATCAGTAGTAATTTTAAACTACTGCCATGTGACGTTGCCAAAATTTCTGTGCTACCAGAACAGTGTACCCTGTAATATATGGTGGTTTATGGAAACAAGCGGCAATGATTGTGGTAAAGTAAATGGCGACTAGAGGATCTGGCGGCCTGCAGGGTAAAATGCCAACGTGAAATAGGTGTTACGTGTCCATGTGCTGTGTCAGTCCCAGGCTAAGTCTCTCTTCTCTATCTTCCATTGTTCCCCCCACCCTACCCTGCCCTACCCTAGGGACGCCTGTCACAGCAGACCTTTGACTCCCCGAGTGATAAGCCACAGTTTCCTGGGGCATCTGCGGAGTTTGTGGATCAGCTGGAGTTCATCCAACCCAACGTCATCTCTGGCATCCCAGTGTACAGGGTGATGGATCGCAAGGGTCAGATCATCAAGCCTTCCGAGGACCCGAAGGTGCCGTGCCTTCAGTACGCATGTCTGTCGCGCCGCTCATCCCTCGTCTTCTCACGGTGCCGCTCTGTTCACTGTGGCCCCCTGCCCCTCACCAGCTCCCCAAAGAGACGGTGCTGAAGTTCTATCAGAAGATGACTTTGCTGAACACCATGGACCGCATTCTCTACGAGTCTCAGAGGCAGGTGTGTGGCTCAGTTCCCTGGCGTGTGGGACGAAGTTCAGAATGACCATGTTTATGGACTGTCCCTCTTTGTGTGATTGTCAGGGCCGAATATCCTTCTACATGACCAACTACGGGGAAGAGGGGACTCATGTGGGCAGTGCAGCTGCTCTCGAGCCCAGCGACCTGGTTTTTGGCCAATACAGAGAAGCAGGTTAGTTCTTGGTCTTGACTCCCCAGCAGCAGTGAAAGCAGGTCTGTGCAGAAGCTATTAACGTTGTTTAGGGTGGTGTACAGTGTCCCATAGTCCCAAGTGTTAAATATGCTCGGTACACTTCTGGTGAATGAGGAGATCGAGGTAAATAAAAGGAGTGTAGGTCATCAGAGCCGGGGAGCGTGTCAGCTGCCAACAGTTGCCTGTTGCATCTAGAAACAAAACTTGAGATGCTGTCAATATCTTCTGAGGTCAACGCTGGTCTTTTGCCCCCCCCCGCTGTTTGCGACTCACCACTGCCCCCTGCTGGCCGCAGGTGTGCTGATGTACCGCGGCTTCCCCCTGGACCTGTTCATGGCTCAGTGCTATGCCAACGCGGATGACCTGGAGAAAGGCCGACAGATGCCTGTCCACTATGGGAGCAAGGAGCTGAACTTTGTTACCATATCCTCCCCACTGGCCACACAGATCCCTCAAGGTAAGCATGCGCCATCCACATCCCCCCCCCCATTTCTCAGGCATCCGTACAGCTCCTCCCCCCATTCCACCGCAGCGGCCGGGGCTGCATACGCGATGAAGACACTCAACTCGAACCGCGCCGTCATCTGCTACTTCGGAGAGGGGGCAGCCAGTGAAGGTGATGCCCACGCCGGATTCAACTTTTCCGCCACCCTGGAGTGTCCCATCATCTTCTTCTGCCGCAACAACGGCTACGCCATCTCCACACCTACCAATGAACAGTACCGCGGAGACGGCATCGGTTAGCTACCCGCGCACCCCTCCCCCGCTGCTCCCCTTAAGGCGTCGAGCATGCGCCGTGACCCGCACGTGTGTGTGTGTGTGTGTGTGTGGCTCCCACAGCGGCGAGGGGCCCGGGCTATGGCATGATGTCCATTCGTGTGGACGGCAACGATGTGTTCGCCGTCTATAACGCCACGCGGGAAGCCCGTCGCAGAGCCGTGGCTGAGAACCAGCCCTTTCTCATCGAGGCCATGACATACAGGTGACACTGTCCGGCATCCCGCCGATAAACACGAAAGCACTTTGCCGCAGTACGGCGTAGCTGCCCAGGAGGCTGTCTCCGTGACCTTTGTCCCCTTCCCCCGCCACCAGGATCGGACACCACAGCACCAGCGATGACAGTTCGGCCTACCGCTCCGTGGATGAGGTGAACTACTGGGATAAACAGGACCACCCCATCTCCCGGCTGCGACACTACATGGCGGCTCACGGCTGGTGGGCCGAGGACGAGGAGCAGTCCTGGAGGAAGCAGTCGCGTCAGCTGGTCATGGAGGCCTTCGAGAGGGCCGAGAGGCGGCTGAAGCCGCGGCCCGACTGGCTCTTCACGGACGTGTATGACGAGAACCCGACTGGCCTGCAGAAGCAGCAGGAGGCGCTGCAGAGGCACCTTGAGCAGTACAAAGAGCACTACCCTTTGGACCTGTACGATAAGTAAACCCCAGGAGTCTCCCACGACTAGAAGGACTTCCTTGTTCCTCCATCCTGGGATTTTGTTTGTTTTCTTTCCTTTTTCCTTTTCCCACTTATCGGTTACTCTTTGCTCACATGACAAACACAGGTCACTTTTCGGAACTGGGGCTTTCCCATGCAGGATGAGGTTTTGTGTTCCACAGCGCGAATCCTGTTCTGCGTTCAGTGTCAGCCGGAAGGATCGCACACAGTGGGCAGCCATAAAATGAACAGACGCTCAGGACAGCTCACTGCTTGAGTCTGAAATCCACAAGCTTGCATTTCAACGCTAATCATTAGTACAGTTTTCTTTATATAAATATATTTTCATGGTGCAGTAAAGGTTAGTGGGGGGGGTATTTTCCAGACACCGAGGCTGTTAAACTAGTAGCAGTTAATAAAGTTCAATCAACTTGCTTTCTCATGTCTGCCTTATCTAAACATCGTTTGTAATTATTTTACTGTCGTTTATTGAACTTAATGTTAGCGGTATTCTGACACACTGAGTTTGCCAATGTTAACATTACTGTTGTTTCACAATATATTAATGATTAGTTGGCCACTAACATCAACTAAGAATTAAGTCACATTACGAATGTTCTTTTGTAACGTAAAACTTAACTCGACGTTGGCTAGTTAAATCTGCCGTTCTCTTGCTTCTCTCCTTTCTGTCTTTTTCCACTTGTCTCTCTCATCAGACGCATGGACCACAGACACCCGACTCTTCTAATGTGCTTCCTGCATCCTTCGCTTCAAACTGAAAGGCCTCGGCGGAATTCTGTCAAAGCAGCGGGTGCCAATAATTTTACAGCAACGGGCCATAGCTGGAAAATGTATATAGTGGAAACACTGTGTCCCTTTATCTGTCCCTCTTGTCCCCCTCACCCATCCTTCCTCATGTCCACATCCGTCCTTTCTGATATATTCCAACTGTCCCCCTCTTCTTTCCTTCCTGTCTTCATGTACCCTTGCTTGTCCTCCCTAATATCGTCCACCTGACTGCTTCCAGCACTACACCCATACCTTTTAGCATTTCGTGGAGCAGAAAGGGAAACTTCGTCGTGTAGGTCCCTGTCCTCTGCATTTCACACAAGCGTTAATAGTGCTTCCCTTTCACGGCTGCTGGTTTCACTTGTGATGCCGTTGCGATGACTTCTTGCGTTATGGTCACATCTCTGCTTCAACAGCATCGTGGTAAATGTTTCATTCATTCAGCAGGAAATTAACTTGCAGAAGAAGTCATCGGCTAGTTTAAACTAGTTTGAAGCAGCTAAACACAGAAATACCACAGAAACCATCATGCTGAATCTCCTTTAATCATTTTGCACAGGGTGGGAGAGCATTAAAGCTTTCAAAGAAAGGGTCTGACATGGCGCTGGTCTAAAGGGAGCCCAGCAGAAAGTTGCCATAATGTGATCAGGTGGCAGGTGCAGCCTCTGTCCTCAGCTGCCTGGGCAGACAAAACTTAAACACTTTAGTGGAGGGATAATGGTACAGGTGTGGTGGACACCTGGCTGCTCGATCCCATTCTGGCCCTAGGTGTGTGTGTGCGTGTGCGCGTGTGTGTGCGCGTGTGTGTGTGTGCGCGTGCGTAGATGGAAATGAAACAACTTCTGCTCGGTGACTGGGCTCTCAGTGAGTGAGCGTGTCAGTGGGCAGTGGTGAACCCACTTCCCATTCAGGACTGGTTTTTCTTATTATTTCCTGTGCTTCTCAGAATAGGGTATGTTTCCACATGAGCCTGGGTAAATGGTTTATAAATTTTGGACAGATTACCTGTTCACAGACACAATAAACAAATGAACCACACAAGAACATATTTTAATCAGTTTCATAAACATCGCGCACAGTGGTCTGTTTTTCAATGAGTATTTGTACATTTGGTTTCCCATGAAAACCTGAGAGGTTTAGATTAGTGTTGGCCAAACACAGTTTGAGGTCAAAGTCTGATGCTTGTGATCGACTCTCCATTTAACAGATGCACGTTTTTTTTGCCAGTCAACCTGTGTTTACATGTCCACATCTTAACCTGGATTACCGAAACTCTCAAACCCGTGCTCGCTCACATTTGTTTAAAATAAATACTGCTTCCCTTTCACAGTTTGCTGGTTTTGTTTGTGATGCCATTGAATTGTCGCTTCCAAAAAACACATATTACGTTACAGTACATTTTTTTAGCTTCTACAATCACACCTCTAGTACACCAGAAAACTGTGTCAGAATGAATTGGAACAGGGTAGATGCTTTTTTTATGATTATTACGTTGTATTTATACTGCTTCCGGATGGGTTCTGCTCTTTGTTTGTGTTCACGTTTATATGAGGATCTATTTTAATGAGTACGGCCTGCCTTGCAAATTGTCCAGCTGCCCTACCACACTACACTGGTAGCTGATTGCAGAAGCAGAACCCTGCAACAGCAAGAAGCATCTTCCCAATTATCTAAACTTTGTGCATCTCTGTATGAACCTCTGATATTTAGCGTAATTCCATGGTCAATCAGCTCTGGGTCCGAGTATCCATTTACCACCTGTAACTACACCTGGCCATTTCAGATGTCGAAGAGGCCTATTGTCTCATTTTCAGCGTCTGAAGGCTGTAGGGAACCATATAACCAACCATCTGAGGCTGTCTGTCATGTGGTTTGTGTTTGCCGTGTTCTCTGCTGCATCGTCACCATGGATTCGTTGCTCTTCTTTGTTCTCAAACAAGCCTGCAGCTCACACACCATGGGCTCCTCAAATGCCACTTGGCTTCCCCTAGGTCTCTAGAAGCTTCATCTGATGCCTAGTGACTTTCATGTTTAGAGACCCCAGCCCTGCCTGGATTCCTTTCTTCCCTCTTCCCCGCACTCCACTACAAGGGGGCACATCAGCAGGTGAGCAGGGGACTGTGCACATGTCTCCATAGCCGCAGGGTCTGCTGTGGGCTGCGTCGATGTACCAGGATTAGATACTTGTGCACGCAGGCGTTCTCTCTGTCTTCCTGGCGTATATCAAATGTTCTGAAGCCATTGTGGGCTTCGGGGTTAATCCCCAGTGCCTGGAAGCACATGCCAGTGTACACGTCATCGATGGTGAAAAAGGGGATGTACTTGGAAACCCTGTAGAGCTCTGTCAACAGGCCCCCAGAAAACAAAAAGCCACCCCCACCAGCATACGAGTAGTATCCGCCTTCAAAGAAGGTTTTGGGGACATAGTATTTGCTTTTAGGATCACGGACAGGGTCACCATTAGACAGTATGTGACCCACGTAAAGCTTGGAGGCTTTGTTCGGATCCAGGCCGCGGAGGTAGTCAAGCAAGGTTTTGGTGTTGACGAAAACATCATCATCCCCTTTGAAAACAAAAGTAACACGTGGGCAACGCGTCAGGGACCATCGGTAGAAGGCGTTCTCCTTCAGCGTCAGGTTGTAGAAGGTATCCCTAAAGTCCCATTGCAGAACATCTCCAAAATGCTGCGCCTCAAACGATATCAGCTGACTCAAATCGGGGTCATCCACAGACCACATGCCCAGGAGGAAGACTATGCGTACTCGGAGTCCCCCCTCATACACCTTCTCCTGCCCCCACGTCTGACGCACAGTCTGCCGTCGTTCAAAACTACCGGGGGCAGATTTGATGGCGAAGAGGAGATAGACCTCCCCACTGTCCTCCCCTGACTCGCACTTCTGGGGCTGGTCAATTAGAATTGGGGGGTCACGACACTCCATACCAATCAAGAAGTCCTGGTAATCTAGTGGATAGGACTTGAAATCCTGGATGTTGGTGCTCAGTGACTCCACGCTGATGGCCGAGCATTTGGACCAGTCCCCAGTGTCGTCCTTGGTGTCATTGTCCTTTGAGTCCAGCTTCCGGAAGAGCGAATGTTGCTTCCTGTTCCAGAACGCAGCGCTCTGCTTAATGGCCTTCCGGTAGTCTTCGGAAATTTCGACCGGCGGGCCTGCGATCATGAGCAGCAAGGGATCTGCATTTTGCAGGACAGGTGGTGACGTGCTGACCATGACTTCCTGAAGGCCCGGAGCAGGATTGACTTCCTGCATGAAGAGCTTTCGGGTGTGGTTCACATCCGACCTCAGAGAAGAATAGAGCACCACAAGGAAAGCACTGCTGCTCAGGGCAATAGCAACAAAGACCTTGACGTGCCTCATCTTTATTTCGGGAGAAACTAATGCAAGGGGCATCCCTCAGGGCCACTTCTCACTCGCAGTCTGGGGTGATGGCAGGTGACGGACAGCCCAGGTGCCAATCAGATCCGCATAAATTCACATGTAGCTTCACTTGGCAACAAGAAAAAAAAAACATTAGTTAGCCTGCAACATCTGCCCCATCATATATATCAGAAAAGTGCCCAGCTGCGTTTGTTTTTGCGCTCAAGTACGTTTCGCGGGTGATCTGAGTGGAGTCTGAGTTGTACAAAAAAAAAAAAGAGCATGAAGAACTGGAGAAATCAGTCAATAAGCTGATAACGCCCCCCCACCCCCACACTCACTCACAGATAGACAAAGTACGCTCTGAGCTATATCCTTCTTGCAGTATTCATTCCACAGAGACCTGAAATAGTACTGTAGGGGGAAAATACGTAACTACGCAAATACGTTTAATTTAGTTTCAGTTTAATTTTCAACTAAAACGTATGCGGTATAAAAAGGGCACAAACATAGCTGCCATGCGGTCACATCAACAATGTCCTTTATGGACAGATTAGCAAAGATGAAAGATAAGCAATGTGTGTGTGTGTGTGTGTGTGTGTGTGTGTGTGTGTGTGTGTATGTGTGTGTGTGCGCGCGCGGCAAAACACGCAAGAAGACAAACGTGTACGATACGCGAAAAATAAATTTCAACTGTAGGATTAATACTACGTGACTTGGCAGGAAGCATTTGCCATGTCCTCTGAGGCCAATTAGAGGCTCAAAAACTAGCCGCACGCAGGGAAAATAGCGCATCTGACTCCTGGTGGGGATAATCAGTCCTGGGCTCCAAGAGAGCAGCGGGAGCGGGAGGTGACACTGCCGGGGATTCATTCCCGGTGCCTTTCTAAAGATTAAAATGTGTCTCACAAAAAATTAAGCGATCCATATGTATAACCTCCTGTTTAACCGGAGGACTGTCTGAAACGACCCCGATCATCAATAAAAACCCCGTTCAGTTGCACACCATTTAATGAAATATGACTTTAGCTTTCAGTTAACTGTAATAGTCCGCAGTATATTATCTTACTTTTAAAGTTGCTAATCAATATAGTTAACCCTAAATATCACTATTTGCATGTATTCGTTACCTGTTATCGTCGTTTTCTTCTGTCCGAAATGAAACGGCAGGGTCGCGACAAGCGTGCGACTTTATATAGCCAGACTCTAGCGTGGCGTAATGAACCCGCCGATCCGGTTGGGATGCTTTAGATTGGGGCAGCATTCCATCTTTCCAATGAACTGTTTCTGTCTACAGTCTGCAAATATCGTAATCCACAAGGAGGAAGTGAAAATCAGTGGCTCATGATTTTCCGAAAGGTGGCCAGTCCGCAGTAGCCTAACGCGTTAAATGCGGTGCTTCGGAGCGCCGGTGGAAAAGAGGAAACTTGGTAACGGATATATCGCAGTATTCCAAGGAACAAACGTACGCAGTATTATCCCTGTTCTTGTGATACATTCAAAGCGAAGGTGTCAGGCGGGCGGATATAAGCGATAAGAGCCGGACAGCGTGGGTACTTCCGTGTGGGGCTGGATGTCAGACACACAGTTGATCCGCGGCACGTCGTCCCACCCACGGCGCTGCCAGTGGGCTCGCACCAGCCTTTCAGTCTACGGCAAATCCGTGCAATTAATTATCAAAAGGAGAAATTAAACAGATGATGTTCGGTCGGTGGCAGGTAGTAGGATAAAAATAACGGCCTCGGTTTATACTACAAGGTAACACAAAACTGACCGAAATTGCTGCAGCAATAATTAAAATACTAAACCTTTTACACATATTTCCTTACACATTACGAAAATTCTCTGAATAAACGTATCAAATGTAATAAATATGTAAAGTCCTGTGTAAAATCATTATTATAGTATTGCTCCAACAGTAATGATGAGTAAAGACAGGAGTCGACCAGTGCCAGATATATAGAATCAGAAAAGGAGAACAGTGACAAAGCTGGTTATATTACAGCTGTATTACAGTTTTATCAGACCGTCCTGCCCTCATGGCAGAAATGAAGGGTTACGTTGACACAATATCATTCCTTTGTGCAAAGCAACAGTTTAAGGTGTAGAACTGCATAGTGTTAGTAATATAAGGGTGACTCACAACACTTTATTGAAGGTCCTCCAACTGGGCGTAAAGTGCATTCCATCCCAGGAACTCCAGTAGGTCAACAAGTAGAACAAGAAATACTAACAATGCAAAGGCTGTGGATTAAAATCACAGGGAGCATCTACAGAAAGTTCCCTTTCATAAATGTAAAAGAAAAAAATGTCTGCTGCTGGTGCTATAACACCTGAAACAACTCAGAATGTCATAAGGTATTCAAATGGAGCTTTTCCACTGACACCAGGGACCGAGCCGTACCTGAGCCATACTGCAATCCGATTGTTTTCCATTGTAAAGTATGCTAGCTGAACCAGCCCTATACCCGTGCTGGGCCAAAAGCACACCTAATCCGACTTGGATGTGGTTTTCTGGAAATGGGGCGTATATAATTTTCACCATACTTATCAGGAACATGCCGAAGGAGGTGGGGGGTCTTAAGTGCCCCCGTCTTGTCCCATTGTATTCGTTGTTGCACTTTTGGGCTACAGGGACAAAAAAGAACCAGCGATCTGTATCAATACACTGGGATTATGCATTCACGATAACTCAGAACTTGTGAATTTCTAACCTCCTACTTTAAAAAAATTCCAGGGAAAGGATTCGTAATGCGAATTTTCTCAAGATAACGCCACTGCTGTTCGACGCTAACGTGACATGCTGATTCACACAGACGTGCTACTGAAAATTAGCACATAGTAAATTGTGATTTTTCACTGTGTGAGCAGTAAACTGGTGCCTGTTTGGTTTGACATCACTGGCGCTTTCCAAAAAACGCCAATGCCGTTATCGGTCCGACCACTCTGCTGTGGAAAACCAAAGTGAGCTGGAACTGAACTGTAACTACTCTCTATTCATGGTGCGAGTCAGGTATGGCCTGGTTCCTGTTTGCCAATGGAAAAGTGCTGAAAAGTGTGCCGTTCTGATCAGGGTGGGGGTGTAACTGCTGATTGGGGGGAAGGGGGTGTAATCATGCCGACTAAAATTTAAATAAGAGACATTTTGCTGCACTTTCAATGATTATATTATCTTATATCTATAAATTTAACTTGACGTGGCCCCTACTTTTTGAGACAAACTAATTGTATCAAAGACTGTGAGTCAAACCTAAGAATGCAAGTCGTCTTAGGCACGTGAGAGCTGGAAAGAGCGGCTGTTGATAGTATCCTGTCTCGACAAGACTAAACCTGTTCCCTGCGTTTCACTGTTACCTTGACAATAACCACCTAAAAAATGTACTCACCTTTCAAACACTGAGTGACCGGCAGGTCATTGTGTTTTTGTTCAAAGCTAAACACCCAAATATAAACAAAAATGAATAAGTAACAATGTAATATTACATTTTAACATTTAATGCTTTTAAGCATAAATAATACTCCTGTTTGGGAGTCTGAGACCATTTCAAAAGTAGCTTTGGATCCCTTGAGGTATACCACTAAATTAAACCAATAATATATACAAACCACATTTCCAAGTTTGGATATTTTCTAAAATGTAATAAAAACAAACATTTGTGATCTGTTAATTCACATGAACCTTTATTTAACTGACAACAACACAAATAAAAGATTTGTAGTGACAAGCTGAATTTTATTTTGTAAATATGTACAAAGTTAGAATTTGATGACTGCAACACACTCAACAAAAGTTGGGACATAGTTAAAATAAGACTGAAAAAGAATATTCTGGTAACATTAAGCAGGTTAATCGTTAGCAGGTGAGGTATCAGGACTGAGGTAAAAGCAGCATCCATCAAAGGCACAGTCAGAATTCTTGAGAGTATTGTCAGCCAGTTCAAAATTAACGTACATATTAATAATAAAGGGTCATTCAATTCAATAATGCAGAGAGATTTCAGTGTGTAAAGGGTAAGGTTGGAAACCATTGCTAAATGTCTGTGATCTTTTGAGCCCTAAGAATCCGTCATGCTACTGTGACAAAAACAGCTAAATGGGCTCAGGAGTTGGAAAACTGTTCTCTCTTAACACAGTATGTCACTGCACCCAGAAATGCAGCTTCAAACTATTTTGTGCAAGGAGGCAGCTATACGTCGACTCCATGCAGGACTAGCAGCGAGTTCTCTCTGCCTAAGCTCATCTCAGATGGCCCAAAAGACTAGGGAACCATGTGCTGTGGTCACGTGGAAAGAAACTGCTGTTAGGATTAGGATTTTAGAGAGACACGTGTTCAGACATAAAGTTTTACATCATGCAAGAATGGACAACATTTCCAATTTCAAAATTACTACAAAAACTACTAAATATGTCCCAACTTCTGTTGAGTGTGGTAGCCATCAAATTCTAACTTTGCATACTTTTACAAAAAATACTAATACTTACTGGTTGGTGAAACTCAAATCTATTCTTTGTATTTTACAATTAAATAAAGGTTCACATAAAGCGAAAATCTGTCCAATTGCTGCACCTGGAGGCTATGGGTGCGAGGCAGGAAACAACCCAGGACCGGGCGTCAGCCCATCACAGTGCACACTCATGCACCATTCACTCATACCTGCATGCCCACAGGAAATTAGGGAACTCCAATTGGCCTCAGCGTGGACTGTGTGGGGAAGCCGGAGTACCTGGAGGTGACATGGAATAAACATGCAAACTCCACACACATGGAACCCTGGGCAGACCCGGGTCCCGGAGGTGTGAGGCGACACCTTGCTGCCCCAAAAACAAAAATCTGATTTGTTAATTTATTACATTTTAGAACATATTCCAACTTTTCTGGGAATGGGGTGTGTATAATTTTACTTCACCTTACTTTTCAGGCACTTGCAGGAGGAGGTTGGGGGTTCTAAGTACCCTTGTCTTGTCCCATTCTAGTTGTTGTTGCCCTGTTTGGCTAGGAAGTGTCACTGGCTATCTCTTTCTTTTCTGTGTTTAGCACCTGTCACAGTCCCTAGTGTGTTTCCTTGTTCCCTGGGCCATGGCCGTGGCTGAATGGGCTGAGCATACAGCTGACAACTGTGCTTCCCTACCATTGTGGGTTTGTTGTTAAATATTTTGAGTTTTGTTTTCCTTCTTAGTTATCTTGTGTTCCTGTTATTTCTGTATTGGTTCTTGATTTTGTGCCTACTTGTATTTAGTTTTGTATTCATGTCCTGTTACTCTTAGTATTTTATTCTTGAGTCTTTCTTGATTGTTAATAACCATCACCTGTTCTTCTTTATTCCTAGCCTTAGTTAATCTCCAACTGTTTGCACATTTCCTGTCTAGCCCTAGTTATCCATGTATATACACTGCTCAAAAAAATTAAAGGAACGCTTTGAAAACACATCAGATCTCAATGGGGAAAAAATCTTGCTGTA